>QYTT01082854.1:0-11442 GCA_006980735.1 Dasypogon diadema
CTCGATATTGATAACGGCAACAGGTAGACGTTTGAAATATTCACAGAATATTTAGTTATATATTCACTTTAAAAATAAATAATTAAATTAAAATAAAACAAATATTTAAGGGGGGCTCCCATACAACAAACGTAATTTTTTGCTCGTTTTTGCTCGATATTGATAACGGCAACAGGTAGACGTTTGAAATATTCACAGAATATTTAGTTATATATTCACTTTAAAAATAAATAATTAAATTAAAATAAAACAAATATTTAAGGGGGGCTCCCATACAACAGACATGATTTTTTTGCCGTTTTTATAGATAATGGTACGGAACCCTTCGTGCGCGAATCCGACTCACACTTGGCCGGTTTTTTTATTAGTATAACGGTACATTATATGCAAAAATTGAAATTGAAAGTCACAGAAATGCCCAAAAGTCAGTTGAGGCCGCTGAGATCAATATTTCATTTTTTTTCTGTTTTCTGTTTGCTCTTTTTTTAGTTTTTTTCTTTATAAAATTTTGTGTTTTTTTAATAAAATAGTGTTTACTCCTAGTGCAACGTGGTACGTGACAACTCCTTGGAGCCAATGGTTTTCAAAAGGTGAAATTTTTCGAAAAATTGATGGATCTGACCACATAGTCTGCAAATATCTGAAAAATCCAGATTATCATATCCAGGAAAAAATAATTCTGGTTCGAAATGTGAGTATTTGCCGAACGGCTTTCATTTCTCCCACCTCGTTATATTTAATTAGGGAAAAATGCAACATTTCGGCATCGATTTCGATGATTTGATAGATTTTGAAAGGCAATCCGGAATCCCGAGGATATATGACCCTCTCCTGCTCGCAACTGTGTCTGATTCTTGGATCACAATCTGCAGCTATTCGAATAGCCAAGTTCACTCTCTAAAAGTCAATCCAATAGAAAAGATTTTGGGTTCGCTTGTTGGGACAGTTTATGCCATCAGCCAATAATTCGGAACCATTGAGAAGTTGAAATCCCCTATCGGGACTCCTCCGGCGCAAGACAATCCTTACCTCGGATGCCAATGAGAAATGCTTATTACACGAACAAAGCTTCTCCTTTTATTTTATTTTTATGGGTTTAGCGTGTGGAAATGAAAGCAGTATTTTGTAGACTTTTGTTGGAATAAAAGAGAGGAATGAACACTACAACCCGTAAGAAGTTTTGTGAGAAAAAAAAAACCCGAAAAAAATTCGTAAATTGAATACCTCAGATCTGTTTCGAAAATACTTTTGATTTTTCTGTTACACTATGTATCCACGACACGATCGAAACAGATCCAACTCGCTTGAATGCTGGTTGCGTGCACAGTTATATCGTCTATATCTAAAGCTTTTAAGAATTACTTATGACCTAAGATCGACTCCCTTGCAGTGGCTACTTAACTGGTTCATTTAAGATACCGTTACATCTATATTAAACTGACATTCATCTCTTCTAAACTCTTATATACACATATAAAAAATATTTTGCATTGAATCATTTTGAATATAAGAAATAAATCCGTAAAATTATTGAACTAGTTTTACTGTTGTCTTTCAAAATCACCTCCAAATACAGAGAATCGCAACGAGATGTGGTTCGTTTCATTCGCTCTTTTTTTATCAATTTTCTTTTTTCTTTTATTTTCCTATCAAAAAATATTTCGAGTTTGGTCACATTTGGAAGAAAACAGAGCTAAAATAAATTAAAAAAAAAAATAAAGATAATAACAATTTTGATGTAAAAATCTTTGGAGATTTGTTTCTCTGTCTAAAAGCAGAATATTCCATTAGAAAATTTACAAAGAAAAGAAGCAACAACAACGTGAAACCCATTTTTTATCAATAAGATCTAGTTTTAGTTGCTAACGCATCATCACCTATTTAATCGCTTATTTGATTGCTTAACTCTAGTCATCTGTCTGTCGTCCGCTTGGATAAATTAAGAATGTTCTTAGCCTAAGATTTGCTTCAAAGCGTGATTTCCTTTCGTTTTCTCAATCCTCTCCTTGCCGCCCTTCCCTCTCTATCGTCTAACTTTACCCTCAAATTAGCTAATTATTATCTAAGAATTGTTAAGGACAATGTATCTGGACTTAAAATTGATTTGGCCTATATTCAGCAAGATGAGTGGCTTACTAATTGTAATGCACTTGGAAAAAATAAAATACCAGAAAGTTCAAGAAGAATCTCCGTTTGATTGTGCCGTTTACTTTCGACGTAATGTGAAGGAATCCTATTAACTATTAAGACAAACTGCAATTGAAATCATAACTAAAAATAGCACAATTATCCAATTCCAATTATCTCGAAACGATTTCTTATGACTGAGTACAATTCCTGTTGGAAATTTAACACATCATTCATTTCTTCCTCAAGTGTATTCTAATTAAATCGACCGTTAAATATTTTCCTGTATACCTCCGCACGCGTAGGGCTTAACTGCAATAACTTGAGTAGCACTGCACTTGCACAGTTTTTCTCAAGCGTGCAGCTCGAATGTATTAGTCCAACATTCAACTAGAATGGCGCGCACACCCCGACATAAAAACGGTCTTTTTGCGCTTATCAACCTCGCTTAAAAAATCTCCACCTTTATACTAAGGACCTGTTCGAATCCAAGTCTTCGTCTCATTATAACAAAACGTGACGTCACAGCGAGATAAGCACTGTCCGAATTCATGTCTACTTTTCGAGTTCAGCTACTTTGTATGACAGTTTACACGTTGACTACACACACTTTACAGTTGACTACATGACAACAAAGTAAAGATGAGCCAATGAATTCGGACAGCTGATCTCGTCTTCATCTAACTAGTATAACAGCTCAGATAGGTGACTAACGTTACGTTTTGTTACAACGAGACGAAGATGAAGACTTGAATTCGGACGGGCTCTAAAAATATCTGCCAAAAATCGATGCTGCTGAGAATTTTTGGACTGAATTTTCAAAAGTTCCAATGATTT
Organism: Dasypogon diadema; assembly: GCA_006980735.1. Classification (NCBI taxonomy): domain Eukaryota; kingdom Metazoa; phylum Arthropoda; class Insecta; order Diptera; family Asilidae; genus Dasypogon; species Dasypogon diadema. Next base: position 2,965 of record QYTT01082854.1, read on the forward strand.
GCAGTCGACCTTGAGTTTGATATAATCGGGATCTTTGTTTTCATTCTATATGAATTCATGGACACCGCCGAATAGAGTAGTTTATAATTACGGCAGCTAATTAAGTGCATGCATCTTCAAAACTCCACTAATTATTAATTTCAGGTATTCTAAAAGGTGCAAAAAATGCGTGACTAGAAAACTGCAAAAATCACAATTAACCGATACTGTCAGTCATCCAATGTCAAAAACTTGTTCCTGCAGACTCCTCCCCCCACCTTCGATTGATTGCCGCCCTTAAAGTCAATAGGAATCCTTCACAAGATTAAGTGAAACAGCAAAACTACAATAACTGAGTTCCTACTACAGAGGTCGGCTACCTCCAGTTTTAGCTACCCTATGACTGCAAATTCGACTCAAGAAAATAAATCACATTCGCCACCCTGGTCATCACCAGTGAAATTGACAAAGTAAATCCTTCTTTGAATAGATAGATTGGGGCATCGTTTCGTTTCAGGTAAATTTATAAAATTTAACTACGTTCTTAAGGCTAGATTACGACTGCTGTTGTTTCACTTAACCTAGTCAACCTAGAGTGTATAAATTTGTATAGAAAATAAAAATACAACAAGTTATGACGTACGACAGAAAGGATACATATCAAATATGTGAACGATTAGAGCACTTTGAGAGAAATGATATAAATAAGAAAATATTTAAAAATAAACGTTATAAGCCCTTGATATTGTCAAATTAGAGACGCCGTCTTTGTGGAGATTGGCTGCATCTCTGTTACCGCCTATGCTTAAAGTGTAAAGATTGCAATATTTTTTGAATTCCTTGTATAAAACCTTTGAGTAGTGTGGTTTCGTGGTTTCTGGATACTGACGCACGAGCTCCTTACGCAAAGTACATCACCTTTTTTGTGTCGGCGTGCACAGTGATTGCCCTGGCCATTGCCCCTGGTGTTCGATCTTCTGAGCAGCCACTCTGATGGGAGCCTTCACCTGAGTCATGTTCCTTTTCTACTAAATGATACCTACGGATTTTTGCTCTCTTCAGAAACTCTCCTGCCAAACAAAATTTCTCCCACTTACCTGGCCCTAAATGCAACTAAGTGTGCGTAGTATGCTGGAGCTGGAATCGATACCGATCGGGTACATCTGACATACGTGTGGCACAACTGGTAAGTTAAGCATTGCAATTCATCAGAGTCGAAATGGTTGTCATCCCAAAGGACATGATAATGTGACGGCCGGCTGGTACCCTGAGAAATAGGCGTTATTAATTTATGGAGAGCTTGGAACACTAAGATCCAATAGAGCAATTGACCGTAGACTACACAGTGGAGGCTGAAAGTAAGTTACAAACAACAAACGTCTCTTACACCTTTGGAAATATTAACAAAATGTGTGAGCATGCGAGGTTTTTCTGAGAGACTTACGGCTACCAAGTCAAAGTAGTTTTCCTAAAACTTGCGCTCATTTTTCTTTACTTAAAAAACAGTCCTAAAACAGCCTTGAAAATATTCTAACCGGGACTTTACTTTTGCCTACCGCTGTAGAGCATCGACTACTTATGTAATTAATTACCTTCAACTTTAAACTTACCTGAATACCTTGATGGCTACACAAATAAAAATCAAATTCTGTGGGATGTGTAATACCAACATCAACAGTTGTCCCCGCGGGAATATTACCCGATTTGCCACTCTGTTCCTTTTTCTCCGCGCAGAACAGCCTCGTGTGGTGTCTCTTTTGCACGACAATAAATGTAATGCCCGGTCTATAGTCGGCCTCAAGTTTGATGCAAGCCTCTCGAATAGCAGTCAGTTCGTGTTGAAGAACATGTGGAAATTGTCCCTCGGACACACCATCCCGATATAAAATGATCCTGTGTGGCTTATAGCCTCCAGTGGACTTATAGAACATGATCAGTAACTCACGCACCATACTGCTCAGCTCCTGTATAATTTCCTGTCGATGCTGTTGAACACGGACCGTAGCTGCGTACCTGGATGGATGAGCATCCATTGAGCCTACCACAGCTGCAATGGATGGCTTCTTATTGTCACCAGCCGGTGGATGAGTTACATCGGCCCCAAGGAATATAACGGGCTCATTAAACACTTTGGGTCGTATCGATGGGACTAGAATGGAATTGATTCCACCGAGCTTCACGTTGATCTTCAAACACAAATTGGAGAGGGTCTGCGGAGAGGTTTTGTTAACATTCTTCGCTTGAACACATTGGGTCGCCATTCCCAGAACAGTATCGCCAACTCGTTTTACTTCAGCTGGAAACATACCAAGCATAAAACATCGATCGACCAATACTCTTTTTGCATCCCTTACCGTAAACAGGCGTTTTCCCAGGCAGAACTACTACAACCAACTGCAAAGAGTTGAAGGTGTTCTTCAAGTACCTAAACATGGGTTCCACCTGATCAGGACCCGTTGCATACTTGCAAAAGCACGGTTGACCTATGATTGGCATGCCAGCATCGTTTGAAATCTTTTGCAACTGCTGCGTGAAATTCCTTAGCGCATCTTCCCTAACAGTCCGTTGAGGGGCAAAGCATGCAATTGCCCACACTCGAATTTCCACTCCGGTGAAAAACTGTTTGCCTCGCATATCCCAAACACCTTGATTGGGCGATGCTAGGCTCACCTTGTTCTGTGGAGGAAATAACTGCTGTGCTGACTTTTAAACAGATCTCTTTACATCGATACGATAATAGATACTTACTTGGCCACTCATGCTGGACACACGCCCGCCGTATTGTAGCTTTGGTGGGGGTAAAACCCGTCCACGGACCTCCATCATACTATTCGAAATGGTAAGACCAAACTCCTGGACATAAGAGTCGTTGTTGAAGTCTGCACGTTTCACTAAGTTATTGATTTCCCGTTCGCGATCGGGGGCTGACCTTGCGGTAGCCTTAATCATTGTGGATGTTTGCATGTCCGTTAGCTTCTTGATGCACCTCTGTCCAGCGACTATATTGCACACTTCGAGTGGGAGATATGTATGCTTGTGTTCTTGGCCGACTTGCAGGCAAGGAAGATGGGGATATCGAAGTTTCATTCTGTACTTGTCCAGGAAATACTTAGCCACTGTGCACTCGACTGTTTGTCCATTCTCAAGTTGAAGAGGGAATCTGGCGCAAAAATGGCATGCGATTATATGAACTACAAAACTCATGATTTGTACTTACGATTGCATCTGTGCGGGCCGCCTCGTAACGTTACAGACACGATACTTTCGTCGCATTTGACCGCAATGCGTAATCTCGATCTTTAGACCTTTTATTTCTTTTGTGAATTTCACCCGTTGTGAGTCAGTGAGAGGCTTTCTCTGTTCGTTGATGTCCCTGATATCGAGAACTTCGCACATGAAGTCAATAACTGGTTGAGCTTTGTAAAACGCCGTAGCAGAAACTGTAAAAAATTGCATATAAAAATGTGCGCGCCAACGGTACAAGGTGAACATGTTACTCACCGTCGATATTTAACATCATCTTCCACTGAGATGGACGAACGCTTTGATGGAAGCCAAACCAAACTTCTCGACCACCTCCCAGCGGGTGGTAATATCCATCCGGCGAACTAAAGAAACTCCTTCCCACCGGAGTATAAGTCATACTAGGCAAATGTCTCATCACCACATCTAAAGCTAAAATTGCGTCGTAAGGTATTTGTCGAGTTCGACCTTCGAGAGCCTCTTCTAGATTAAAAAGGGACACTTGCGCCATCCATTTGATTGTCACACGAAATATCCGATCTTTTCCCTCCCCTGGCAAGGTCACTTCCAGTTCCAGTCGGTCATTTCCGATCGGTAACGGATCACGGGTGTACAAGTTATTTCTCCCATCAAACACGGGCTTCAACACTCCGAAAATTTTGCTATATGCATGTACCATTGTCTCAATGATTTCTCTGTTGACTTTTCGAGGGCACTTATCCGGTTGTATATTGATGTCGTAGTGATGAACATAACCGCGAGGCATCGTTACTTGAAAATGATTGGCCCGTAATACGATTGGTCGCCCCTCCCGGCCAAGGTTCGGCCGTCGTGGACATGTGAATACTGGCAGTTCTGGTTGCGTGGGGGCTCCTGCTCCTGATACACCACCAAGGGCAACTGTTGAACCGACTTGCGATGTCCCCGGAACATTTTGTGTGCTTGGGCTTGTCACTGATGTGGGATTCACCGATGAACCTGGTTGTGGTGGTGCTGTTTTGACGATGATGAATTTCTCATGAATTTTTAAAATCAAACAAGAGAAGGAAAGTGTGCAAACAAATATCAAAATCAAAATGAAAATTTCACTAAGAAAATGGATAAAACGAGAAAATTATAAAAAAAATATATATATATGTAAACTTCGTATGATATTACACAACAAAACTCTTTGTTCGTGATATAAACGAAAATCATTGCTAAAAATCTAAAAACGTTCTAAGGACACAACATTTTTAATGAAATCTCACTCTCACTTGAATAATCTTTAGGAAAGCTGTCCAGTATTAGTTTACACAAAACACCAAATGTAAAGGAAAATAAAAAGATGCGTTAGAGGTGCAGACTGTTTTTGCTCCAGCGAGAAATATTTCCAAGTCTAATGAACTTGTGTCGGTCAAGCGCAATTTTATGTTAATTAATAAATCAGACAAGTCTCAACTTAGATCGCTCACGGAACCAGAATAGGCAAATATAATTTAAAATAGGATAACTCCAATATGTGGATGACATCACTAATCGATGGATAATTTCAGATAGAATTGATATCATTAGGCGAAGAAGCAGCATTCGAATTTCTGAATAAAAAATGAGTGACAATTAAAATGTGGTTTTCTTTCACAGAGAAAAGTATTAAAACTGAAATAGGTTCGAAAATCTTGACACAAATGTTCATTCAGAGATGAACTATAATTTCAGGAATTTCCGGAAGATGTAGAAGGCAAAATAGACCGAAATGTTGGGAATCATATGCTCAAGAACGTTTTACCAGGAGGTTTTAAGAGTGCACGCCGGAATCTGATTCAAGTGATCGCGTGGAAATGTCTCGAAAACGAATCAGAAAAATAAAACCGTAGAGTTATAAAATTACAAATAAGGAATTCTGATTGCAACAAAATTGATATCTTGCTCCGGATTTCAAAACATCATTGGTTTATCCCACCTTTCCCTGGCAACATGCTTTTAAAGTCATAACCGCGTTATAGGAAATTAGTAAGCTTTACGTAGGATTAACAAACATTCTGCACCCCGAACTTTTATTCTTTTCGAAATTAGAACCACAAAGGCTGCACTTACGGTTCACGTAAAGTTCACTAAACAAAATAAAGTTAATACACAAGAAATTTCTTTTACTACTGGATTTACTGTATGAAGCTCTCGTCGGTGGAACCGTAAAAGCAGTCTATTCTCCTTACTTGCGAAAACATTAAAGAAAAGCCTGAAATTTAGCAAACAATACAAAAACAAAGGAAACATGACTCAATGCGAAAAACTATGATGATTCTGTTAGTAACAAATTACTTAAAGAAATTAAAAAGGATTAAAAAAAACATAAAGAAATAAATTTTGAGCAAACTTTTGTTAATTTCGTTAAAATAGTTGCATTCTGTTTACATGTGAGTGTGTCGAAGCTAGTCTGCGACTGGGATGGACTCGGTGGCCGCGGAGGCGAAGAAGTCCACTGTGGCTCTAAAAACAAAAATTATGAAAAAATAAAAACGAAATAAAGGAAGTAAAGTGAAGAAAAAAATAGATAAAACAAGAATTAAACGGAAATTAAAAAGGAAATGGAAACGCAAAGAAAAAAAGAGGAAAGATGTCCGATTAATTTCTATTGCATTTCTCAATTTTCAGCTTAAATTAATGAAAACCCTGCGCTTATGAACATGAAAAGAATATCGTATTACATATTTACAGCAAAGATGAGATGATGAGTTATTAGCAACGATGATTTACTTTTATTACAAAATTATTTCTAGGAGAATAACTTTTTCACGACTAAATTGAAGGGGAATTGAAGTTCATCAACGCAGAGCTGCTTAAATGACTTAATTATCTAATTCTACATATCATTATTGTGCAAAAAAAATATTAACCAACCGAAAAGCTCGGACTGCCACAGAATATCCTAACTCGAAGGAGCATATTCGCTACTTGCCCTTGCCCGCCCCGTATGCCTGGTTTAACCAATCTGCTCCACACCAAACTGAAGGCGACCCTCCATTCTTAATTATTGAGCAGATCAAATCCTGTACAGGCCGCGACGATATATCTGGGTACCAGTGGTTGAGGCAATTTCTACTGACTACAAATTTGTACTTACGAAGCCAGGGGGATGTTGCGCAGTAATTTCATGCCAATAAAATTCAGGTTAACTTCCCAAACTTTCCCTCCGACTAAGCTGCGCTGTGTGCATCAAAGAATAGTCAATTTATTGGATATCAACGGGTTGCATTCCCTTACAGTTATAACCAACATAAAACATCATGTTAGTTATAACATAACGCTATCGCAGGTTATCAAGATTGATACACAATAATTATCAGTGAAACATGGTTGAACACTGATATCCCTAGATCTTTTGTATCTTTACTTGACTGCCGTGTTTTTTCTAACGATCACAGGGGCAGTTTTGGTGGGGGAAGTATTAGGCAGGGTTTAAATTGCTGCAGCATTTCACAGCATTTTTCATATTAAAACGCTACAGCATTTAAACCCTGGTATTAACACATTCGAGACCGGATTTTCCTTAGAAATCTTAAGAGCTTTTTATCATGACCCAAACGATGGGTCACCGGTCTCGAATGTGTTAAGGCTAAATATATTTGAACAATCAACCGAGCTTCTGCGCGTAGAAATAAGGTGTCGGAATGAAAAATGTATACTTCCTTCAGTAAACAGTCTTCCAAACTCTCTTGATTTTTAAGGTATTTCCTAAGCACAGTTTAGGCGGAAAGAGATTAGGAAAGAGTAGATTGGGAAATTTTAACTTGACAAATGTTGCAAGTGAGCTCCGAATTTTAGCATGAAATTATTACTGTACAACATCTCAGTGACTTCACAAGTACAATTCCTGTCAGTAGAATTGCCTCAATCACTGGTACCCAAATAAATCGCCATGTCCTGTGTAGGATTTGGACCCACTCCCACCCATGCGCACCTCAGCCTGGCCTCCTCGATCACCGACTTGGGTGATTACAATTGCATCTCGGAATTTGGAAACGCCATTTCTCATATGATGCAACTTTATACTAACATTATCATCGGCGAGGACTTAAATGTGAATTTATTACGGCAGCTCGATTTGCAGATTTCATCCATACCCTTCTTCTGAAGATAGAATCCGACTTATTTCAAACTTCCAACCCTTCCTCACTGAACCTGAGTCGTTTTCCAAGAACAAATCAATTCACTAGTTCTCTGAATCAATATTTTATTTCTCAATTATGACTTTGCGTTCGACCGATTTTTTATCAATGATTTGCCAAAAATTATTCGCGATGTGAGCATTTAGGTTGACTTGGGCAGGCCTATTGGACTTGCATCGAACGTATAAATAACGATCTGAGTCGAATCTTTGATTGGCAAATTAGGAACATATACTGCTTGCCTCAGATAATGATCCCCCTTGTTTTCACTACTTAAGCCGTTGATATGGTCTCATTCCACTTTCGCCTTAACGACTACCTACGAATTTGAATTCAGAAAGACCCAGAGTAAAATATTGAAACGTGTAAAACCCAAACTATCGCATGTGTGCGGCTATAGACGCATACCCACTTTGAGTCTATCGCAAAATTTTGGAGAATGGTGGATTGAAGCCGAGAACAGAATAGCTCAGGTTAAAACATGCAGCATTGATCAAACCCAATAAGGCTTATCATTCTCCAATATAGTGCAAATTGCGGCAGCAGCATCTAATTGCAACAACAATAAGCCTACGTTTTAAAACATCGTACTCAAGCCTGTTTGTAAGCATTACAACAAATAGAAAGCAATAATTCCTCTCTGTAATAGAGGAATACCACTTCAGTTCTTTTGTTTTCACTTTATTTCATAAACGACATTCAAAGAAATGTTGCAATAGGAATTTTACGAAACTCTGGTTTTTAGTAATTCACAGACTCTTTCAAAGTCAGATGAGTATTTCGTTTAATTATTACCGCCCAGTTCTCCTTTTTCTTTTCTTTCGAGTTACGTTTCTTTTACAGCTTTTGATTTCCCCTTGCTACTGTCGCAGTCTACCGCAACTATGCGTCTCTCTCCTTGTGCCCTGGAATTCAATGCTTGGAAGCAAATTCTATCAATAAATTTATTTCTCTTTAGTCTTTATTCAGTTGCTGTACAAAGTATTTATATACGTTGCGTTGTGCACTACAATCTACGGGCCAGTTACAGCATTCACATTCGTACAGAAAGTTCTGTAAATCTGAAATTGAAACAATCCTCAGCATGCTTGTTTACCACTCAGTGAAA
>QYTT01082854.1:25413-54517 GCA_006980735.1 Dasypogon diadema
TTTCGGTTGCCCTCTTCTCTCAGCTCAGGAATCTGTAAGCATTAAAAGAGCGAGCAGCTTTAAATTCGCTCTGAAAGTCTTCGTTGTACAAAGCTTTTAAAGCTAATGTTTTTGGTATTTCCGTTATATGGATACGCTTAGCTGAGATGCAGAGACGGTCGTCTTGAGCTTTCTAGTGCATATCAACATAGTGTAAAAATTCGATAGTGAATTCTGAAGTAGAAAATACTTTAAATCGTTGTTTTCTAATTCTAATCTTTGAGAGTTTCTTTTCCTTGTCCTTCCACATACAATTTCAATTTTAGAGAAAAGAAGAGCATCAGAAAAATGTTATGAAGTAAATTTAGCTCAGCAAAATCAAAACCTATCTGCTTTTCATATTCAAAACTTTTCCCGTAGGTTGTGTTAAACCCCACTTTGTAGACCTTCTACGATTCGTCGTAAGGAGGAAGAATGTTATGGAGCTTTGTATGAAGATTCACAGTCTGCATAATGATGTATCTTCTAAATTTGGCTTGAGTTAGTGAGTACCGGTGAGAAGGGAGACTAATATAGGGAAATGGCCGCTGTCATGTATGTAAGTCGTCCACATATCACCCAAGGTACTTTTGCAGACTAGGTGTTTGTTTACCAGATCTATAGTGCTATGGGTTTCATTGAGCTGCCGTTAAGGATATTTAGGTGATGGGACATGGTAAATGATTCTATTATTCTTCCTCTGGGATCAGTTCGGTTTGAGCCCCAAAGTGCTATTGGATTGGAGGTATTTTATTCTCCCGATGCTTGTTTCATGGTATCTGCAAAGGTAGGTCTTCTTAATTGGAGTAAGTTGCGTGTGTTATACATTACTCATTAAATGAGATTTGTTTTCATAGTTTGAGCACATCTTTTCGAAACTAGAACGCTTTGCAAAGGGGAATTGCAGCAGAGAGAATGGATTGAAGGACACGCTCGCAAGCAAACACTTCTTATAATTACTGAAATATCTTTTTACATTCATACAACTTACAAATTATTTTACGAAAATTCGAAAAGTGCATTCACAATAAATAACGGATTCGGCGGTTACAAAATTATAACCAAAATTTTGCTTCACGCGAGAGCCAAACTTCTCGTCCTTGGTATAAGAGCAGCACCCTCCGTGCTTTCCTCCGTGATAGAACAGTGATCTTTAACTCAAATCGAATCCAGCACCCGCTTGAATGGCATACAACAACTTTTCTCGCATTTGCTCGACAGTTTTGAATGCGGGAAGCTTAAGTAGGTTCGTGCACGTACTCGCCGTGGGTAGTCGTTCCTCATCGCCAGCATTCTGAATGAAAAACGGTGGGTCCAAATCCTAAAAAGAAAAACCTTAAGTATTGGGGATATTGGGCGGATACAAGTGCGACCAACACCACAATTTTTGACTGCTGCTCTTTACATTTCCAGCTGTGTTCCAACTTACCTTAAACCCCAGCAAGGGTGGACGCGAACAACTTGTTACAAACTTCAGCAGTTGTCTCATTTGCAAGTCAGTGAAACCCTCCAGCACTTTCCAGAAGCACTGTATAGTGGGGTGCGTGGGACTGTACTCGCCACCGTATTTACAATGTTTCTTCAGATCTTCCAAGTCGATTGGGATTTCAGCTCCGGATATGAGAATTTGCAATTCTTTGTTGCTGAACATGTAGAGCCATTCAACCGGGAGCACGTTCGATAGACCTCTCCTAAAGGCCACACAGTGCTGGCGAATTTGCTTGTTCAACTTATAGTCCGCCATCAGTTGGATGTATTCGATCCGATTCGAATTAGTCACTAAAATCGATTGTCCGTTTGACTTAAGCTCTTTCACTTTGGTTTTCCCTAAATCGTTGCTGACAACTGTAAAATCCAGTCCCAATTCACTGACATCGCCCTCGTATGCCTTCAGTGACAAAAGGTTCCGATACAACTCTGGATCCAGAGAGGCCAACTGATGCACATCCACGTCAGAGTACTTCCCAGCCAATTTAGAGAGGAAAAACTCAGCGAGCGGCAGTTCAACCAGTAAATTTTCGTAGATAGCCTTTCCTAAGATGCGCCCCATGAAGTAATAATGCTTTTCAAAATCTGTGATCAGGTCGCCTACGCTTGGATTGGGATACAGTTTATTGTCGGTTGTGACCCTGAAATGATTCCATTCTAAATGCGGTGTACAACAATAAAGATTGCGAGGTATACAAGAAGAATCCTCTGTTGGGATCGAATGCAGTTTTAATAAGTTCTGATAAAAATTCTCGAAACACCCCCCCGCCATCAATGCCCGCCTCCTCCAGGCCCAGGCTGCTTACGAATTGCACTCTGAGTTTATGTCGCAGATCAAACTCTGGAAAAAGAAATGAGAAGTGAAATGAACCTTCAAACATGCTCCGGCTTACCATTTTCTGGCCTAAGTTTGTCATAGGCATCTTCGTATAGATGTGACCTCCGCACAACGATTTGGATAGAGGGTCCTTGCAGAAACCCCTGCAGATCGCCCTGCACCCTCATTTTGTCAGCAGCTACCAAACCCTGAAGAATACTGACACGCGTACTGAACGGCACGACAAAAGGTATCTCCCGCAGAATGGTAATCGAACGAATTTGCTTTGTTGACATCGGCGGGCCGTTTTCGAAGTCCTCCCGGGTAAAGTCGCGAATAGGTTGAAATGGCCGAATCCCCCGTCTACTGCTTCGAGTCAGTGGCAGATCGCTGGGCCGATCCAAAGGCAAATTAAGTGTTTTTATAGTCCAATGTCCGTCCGGACAAAAGCCTCTCCTCAAGTCCCGGGTGTGGATTTGATTCAAAACGGACACCACTACTTTTAGAAGATTGGCCCAGATCTGCTTGGCTTGCTTCGTCTTCTCGTCATCCGAGTCACTGCGCCCCAACACAGAGCGGTAATGCTCATTCAGATTTGACCTCGTTTCGGGAAACGCCAGCTCGACTAAGCCCAGCGAGATTTCCTTCAGAGTTTTACTCAACTGGACCACCTCCACTATTGAAAACGGCATTAGATTGTTTGCGTAGCTTTTGTGGTACTCGAGGACGATGCTCTCTTGGCAAAATTCACCGTCATGCAAGGTGGGAACCAGACGACCAAATAAAGCACAGAACGTGGCTAGAAACGGGATGGTTCTGGAAATATCCACATCGGCCTTTGCTGCAAAAGATTTCTACTGTTATCAGTGGGAAAAATACGACTTGGTTTTGTTCTTACGCACGACTCCTTTCGATATCAAGCTCAGGGGAGAAGAGAACCCAAGCTGGCTCGATTGTGAGGTCAGCGTAAACCAGATTGCACGAATGAATTTTGGCATAAATGCTAAGGTGTACAAAAGCCTGGAGGAGGCAGCAAAAGTTAGAACCTGGAATTAAGTCAACTCACAAAGTACGCCCACCTGTAATCGTAAATTGCTGCTTTGTTGTAGATCATAAGATTGTGACAAATTTTGCAGAGGCTGTAAAGAATGTCCGGGTCATCGAGGAAGAGATCAATGTTATCGACGACGGCGTGCACCCTTCTTGTGCTGTTCAGAAGCTCGACGCTTTCCAAGAGACAATCACATTCTATCACAGACAGTCCGGCCGTGTATTTGTCCTCTGAATCTGAATCACTTGAATCTTCGTCATCCTCGTTCCTCTTGGCTTTACAAGACTTCGGCAGGTTGAGAATATTCGACGAGACCTCGGAGATAATTTTGATGTACCCAGAAATGAGGGCTTTGTCCTTGTGATCTAGTAAAAAGGAGCAGGCCGATTAAGCGGACGGACAGGTTTCCCCAAGCCATCTTACCAGAGATATTTGTGTCCAGGATCAAGACGGAATTTAGTAGGAAAGTGGTAAATAAATTTGTCTTTTCTGACGGTTCGTCTCCATCAACATCCATTTTGCCGTCGTTGTCCAACTGCGCAGTGAGCAGCTCCAACAGCTCTTTGAAGGGGAATTCCTTGTGCTCCGCAAAGCAAGGCAAAATGAAATAACGAACTGGGTCAGAAAATGCTGGAGATAATATAAATTTGGCAAAAGACTTGCACACTTCTCTTCCGTAAGTAAATCCTCGCTTGGTCAGTATCAAAGGACGGGCGATCATTTGGTAGATTGCATCGGAGATTGGGTTCGGCGGGTGCAGCGTCACACCATCGAGCGGGGGACACTTGTCCTCCAATACACTTCTGGTCAGCTTGAAATATTCACGACTTATAAGGTACTTGAATATGTTCTCTAGATACGTTTGCACCGTCTCTGGGTCTTTTATGTGTTTGGCCACACAGCTCTCTGACGAGAAGGTTTCTACGGTTCGTAGGGGTATCGCGGGTACCGCATTGGGTACGGTCAGCTGCTCCAAGCACAGAATAAGTAATTTCTTTATGCGGTGCAACCAGAGTGCCTCTGAAACGGCGTTCTGAAGAACTCTTCCGGGACATCTAATCATGAGTTGGCAAATTTCGATCTAATTAGAAAAATGATGACTCTGAGCAGAAACACACTGGAAGATAGTCAGCCACTTACCAATCTCTCACAATCCCTTGCATTTTTCCTGGAGTAAAAGAATAAAATTCGCTTTAAGCAAAAACATAGATTTTCGTCAGTGTCCATTTTATCTTTGTTCACTTTCAAGAAGTCGTCGAAAATTTCCCTTTCGAGCTTTTTCTTCCGCTGCCTGTAGATGAAGCTCCTGGTGTATGACTGCAAAACTATAGCTCCATTATTCTGTCTACGTAGTTCGTTGCGTTTTTGTCGTTCTTGCTGGGCCTTTCGGATGATGGTTTCACGGTCATTACTCTGTGAGGCACCCCCTAGGCTCTGGATCGGTCTTCGACGATAGTCTCCATCAAAACTGTACATTTTCCCACTTTGCTTATTTGGAAATCGACTGACGCTTTAGTAAATTTTCTAAAAACAATTCTATTCGGTAATTTTAGACCCAAAACTGTACACAATTCGCCTAAAACATTCCCCAGTCCTCCAAGTCGATTTCGTGATGATTGCTGTCAGACGAATCACTGTTTTGACATTTCTTGTGCAATTCCCAGGGAGCACTGCCAGCCCCGATCTACCTTTGTACTTTTGCTGTAAGTCGGATTATCGGAAAGAGATGTTTAAATGATTTGTCTGCATAGAAAAACTACTTTTAATGTAAATTAGACGTTTTTTTAAATACTACATTTTTAATTGCAACACAATTAAATGCTTAAATCTTTTAAATCCAGTCTCAGATGAAATTGCCGCCAGATGTCTCATAGTGACGAACCTTCAAAATTTCATTTCATCGCGTTGTAAATTTCATGGAAATTTGCTCGTCATTGCAGGGAGGATAGTTGGAATTTCTTTAGCCGAGCGTATTGGTGTAAGTATAGTGAGTAAACAGTTTTCATTAAGGTGCTTAACTAACTCAGGATTTCTAATACCGTAGATTGCAGTCTGCAGACTTGGATAAAATGTTTGGCCGACAAAGTGGCTTAGTAGGTTCGTCGGGGGGTAGTGGCCAGCCTTTGGTGGAGTTCCGCGCTGGTCGCATGAATATGGTCGGTAAAATGGTACATCCTGATACCAGAAAAGGCGTTGTTTACCTAGTTCAGGCGGAAGATGGTTTAATACATTTTTGCTGGAAAGATAGAGTGACTGGGAAGGTATTTTGAGGTTATGTTTTGGTTGGGCACTGGCTGAAAAGTGTTTTTAGGTTGAGGATGACTTGATAGTCTTCCCGGACGATTTTGAGTTCAAACGCGTAGAGCAATGCAAGACCGGAAGGGTTTATGTGTTGAAGTTTAAGACTTCGTCCAGGAGGTTGTTCTTCTGGATGCAGGAACCAAAGACTGATAAGGATGATGAATATTGCCGCAGAGTGAATGAGATTATGAATAATCCCCCATCGGCCAGTAGAAGCGGTAACGACAGCGGAGACCTGCAGTACATGCTCAACAATATGTCTCAGCAGCAACTGATGCAATTGTTCGGTGGCGTTGGTCAGATGGGTGGGTTGAGTTCCTTGTTGGGTTCAATGAAGTGAGTTTTTCTAATCTTTGCTCTGTCTGCTTTGGTAAGTAATTCCTCCGTTCTCTTAGTCGCTCTTCAGATAGCAGTTCTTCAGCTCGTACAACAAGCATACCCACGCCTAATCGTTCGACGACAACAACTGGAGGGGGCAGCAGTGCGACTAGCACCCCAGAAAATTCGTCACAACCGAGGACTCCATCAGCACCGAAGGGTTCTAAAAAATCATCAGGGGCAGCACGAGTGACCTTACCAGATTTGCAATCGTACCTTTCCGCCTTATCTCCAGAAACTGGAGGCAATCGCACCCTGAATGTGGACTTGTCGTCAGTGATTGGGTCAGCCGAAGGCATTTCAGATATAATATCGGATCCGGAGCGTGCCAATGTCCTAGCAGCTCACCTCCCTAACACTGGGACCAACGATCCCATCAAACAACAGTTGCGAGATACAATTTGCTCCCCCCAATTTCAGCAGGCTCTTTCTCTTTTCTCGAACGCTTTACAGTCTGGTCAATTAGGACCCGTCGTGTCGCAGTTTCAATTGTCATCGGAAGCGGTAACGGCTGCAAATGCTGGCGACCTAGAGCAGTTCCTGAAGGCATTGGAAAAGGCAGCCAAATCCCAGGAAAAGTCGGAAGGCAGCAAGAAGGACTAACCAAACCAAAACTTGCCCTTTCGTTAATCACATTTTATTTGGTGTAACAGCTGCGCGCCGACGTTTAATCCTTTCGCCAGTTAGTTTGCTTCTTAATCATTAATTTCTTCGATAAATTTGTTGTTGAGAATTTCCTCTGCACTTTCTAGATATTCGCGAAGTTTGATACATTTGTGTTTTGAATTTTTAGTTTTCCGAAAGAAGAATAAATTTGTAGTCAGTAAAAGGCGGTGGTCTCTCTTGGGTTTGTGATTGGGGCGATTCTGCGATGGTCACGAAGTTCTGCGCTGAGTAAGCAAATGCTTTGTCCGCAGTTATTTCAGGTCTGATTTGATTGTGAGCTATAAATTCCGTTGGCGGAGATTGCGGGGAAAGTTGTGCTATAAATTTTGTGCATGTTGCTTTTGCTTAGCTAAGACATTTGGCGGACTGTGGTCAGGTGGTTCCATGGTGTAATGGTTAGCACTCTGGACTTTGAATCCAGCGATCCGAGTTCAAATCTCGGTGGAACCTTCTTTGTTTTTCGTCAGCACGTTACTCGTTTTTGCCCTTTGCCAGATTTTTTGTTTAAAATTTTGGTCCCGTCATTTGGGAAATAAGGCTGAAGGTAGTTCAGTCGCAAATTTTATATTCACCTTTAAGTCAAAAATTCATTAATTTTCATCTACGTTGGCGGAATAGTACTTATTGAGGCCGGCCAGGTGGCGCTTTCGTGTTAAGGGCTTTGCTTGCTTGGCTTGTCACTGTTCCTAGCTAAGAAGAAGAAGAAGAATAAATATTGTACTTTGTTTTCTGTGATTTCGTATCCACTCTTCACTCTCAAGATCTGCCGCACAAGCAGTTTTAAATTTCCAGCGAGTGGTTGTACGTGTTGACTGGTCAAGACACTGATTCGAGAGAGGAAATGGAGGTGAGTTGCACCTTTTGAATAAGTCCAGGCGTCCAGGGAATCCCTTACCATCCGTCCTTGCAGGTGGAAATTCTTAGTGCAAAGGACTCAAAGTCCTTCGGGAAATGCAGTGTTAACTCTCAGATCACCATAGCTGAGTTGAGGCACGCTATTCAGAAGCAGTGCAAAAAGGCGCCCCATGCTGACAGGCAGTCGATCAAATTGGATCCACGCTCCAAGGCACTAAAGGACACGGACACCTTGCAATCATTGGGCATTAGCAGCGGCGGAAAGCTGTACATTAAGGACTTGGGTCCTCAGATCGGATGGAAAACAGTTTTCCTGTCTGAGTACGCTGGGCCGCTAGCCGTGTATTTGTGGATTTATCAGCGGCCGTACATATTCTATGGAGTCACGTCAGCCCCCATGAGCACTACCGCGCAGTAAGTAAGACAATTTCCCGAAAAGAGTTCATTTTGTAAATTTTATTCAACTCTCGCGGTGACCGCAATTAACCTTTGGTCGCATAATCAGTTTTTATTCACCGCCTCACGACGAGAGAAATTTTTGAATATTTAATGAGCGGTCAACTCTTCCTGCTTACTTTCAGCATAGCGGCCGCTTGTTGGACGCTACATTATGCCAAAAGGTTGCTGGAGACAGTTTTCGTGCACCGTTTCTCTCACTCGACTATGCCGATTCGGAATTTGTTCAAAAATTGCGCTTACTACTGGGGCTTCACTGCCTACGTCGCTTACCACATAAATCACCCGCTCTACACGTCGCCTTGTGTGGCACAGGTTTATGCTGGCCTGGCGGCTTTTTTGGTAAATAAATAACTGTTGATATGGTTGCACGTAGAATCTAAGGCGCCTTTCACTTGCAGCTGTGTGAACTGGGCAACTTGTCAATTCACATCAACTTGAGGAATTTACGACCTCCCGGCACGAAAGTAAGGAAGATCCCGCGAGCGGATGCGAATCCCTTGACGTCACTTTTCAAGTAAGTTGCACTTTCTCTTTTCATCACCTCAGCTTTTTTCTTTATTTATTGGAAATATTTCTTCCTCTCGTTTTGATAATTCATTTGCTAACCACAACTCCCACTCACCACACACTGCTTCGCTCAGATCGCCTGATCATTCCCTCTTCTCCACATTAACTCCTCCAGAAAAGAAAATGCTAAACGTGAAATTTCTTTCAGTTTCGTATCTTGCCCCAATTACACCTATGAGGTCGGAGCATGGTTGTCCTTCTCCGTAATGACACAATGCCTTCCAGCACTGCTGTTTACAATTGCGGGTGCTTATCAAATGGCTGTGTGGGCCATTGGAAAACACCGGAACTACAAGAAGGAGTTCAGTGACTACCCTAAGGGTCGCAAAGCAATTTTCCCATTTGTTTTGTAAGGTTCGTCGGGATAACTGAGCGTCGGAGGAGACTCGCCTAGAATGTCTTAGATTTAAGATTAGCCATCTACTTCAGGGGTGTGAGTGTTTGTTCTGACTTTTTCTCTGTTCATGAGGTGCATATTTCCATTCCAAATTGGGGAGTAAGTAATTTTGTGTTAGCTCTTAATTGACAAGAAAGACTTGTTTTCATGTGGACAAATAAAATTTTGGAGGAAATGTTAGCCTTTGTCTTGGGCAATTAGTGTAAGTTAGAATCATTAAGTGGGTGAAGGGAAGCCTCAAATTCAATGATTGCTTCCTGAGATCAGCGGCCGACAGATACCTATAAAAAATCTCTGGCCACGGAACTGCTGTCCAAAGCCAAAGTATAATCAACCCTTTCCGCCGGGTACACCTGGAGCATTTCTCAGGCAACTCATTAGTGGAATATACTCTTTATGAAGGAATGTAATAATGAATTTTGGGGAAATAAAATTGCTGATTTGTCAAATAAATGGACTTTTGATAATCGCCAATTAATTAAAATTTACAACAGGTGCATTTTCTGCGTTTGACAAGTGTACTCACCTTCGCTTGATTTCAATTACCGTTAATATGATAAATATTTTATGAGCAGTGCAATCCTAGTTCCAAGTTGATGAAAGGGCGGCGATTGTAAAACGAGAACTGTAAGGAGGATTTAGGATGCAAATTAAATTCCAGCTTGCGGTATTTTCGAAGTGTCCCTTCGCTAACTTTTTTCTTGCTAAAAACCCCTTTACTCATTTTCTTGCTGTGGAACTATATTTTCTGCAAACATTTTTTTTTTGTAAGGCGAGAACGACTACGTTTTAGTAATTGTAAATATCACAGTTACAGACGTTAAAAAAATAAATAAAAGAGCAATGCTTGCAATAAAATGTAAAATTTATTCAAAACTTTATAATAAGAATTTGTCAATAGATAATAACTTGCTGCTTTTCAACAATTGGATTTTCTAATGGAAATTACTTTCTAATTGGAGGTCACATTCTAGTTCCAAACTGAAAAAAAACCAAAAAAAAACTGAATGCTTAGATTTCACATTTTGTATTTGTGTGATGGGGGTTTCCTTTAAGATCTCTGTAGATTGGATAAATTGAGCAAGAAAACCAAAATGCAAGCTTAAACCCATCGAATTTAAAATTTCGTAATTTGAGCTGCATGTTTTTTTAGTCTTAACGTAAAACTCTACAAAAGAAATCTCTACGAACTTAGAAAATGTAGAACTAAAAGCACCTGATGGAATGAATGGTTAGTTAGTAATATTTCCTAAAATATTTTTCAAACATAAAAATAACAAAGAGGAAACTAACTGGCAGGCCTACAACTATTTAGACAGAGAAATACTTGAGAATCAACAATTCGTAAGATAACTTAGAGCCTCAGAGACGACGGACATCACGCGACGAAACTAACGTTGAAATAAATATCGTAAAATAAGAAAATACAAAACATATAGAAAACCTTAAACAATGAGTGGTCAACGAACAAACAAAATTTACAACCGAAGGTCGCCTAAATTCTGCCTTTTCTTCTAACTGATGTGCTCGGCCTTTATAAGTTCAACAAGGTTCTGGTAGTCCGGGTCTTTAGCAAAGTATTCTGTGAGATATTTAAAGGTTGGCCTGTCCTTGGGTTTGTAGTTCCAACAATTTTCCATGATTTTGTAAACGTTGTCGGGACAAAGTGCGGGTTTCGACAACCTGTGCCCCTTTTCTATTAGTTTGATTGCGTCCACTCCTCTCATATCGCCGTAAGGTGGTTGTCCCAGAGAAAACATTTCCCAAAGAGTTACTCCAAATGACCACACGTCACTAGCATGTGAAAAATAGCCGTGATTGTAACTCTCAGGGGCGTACCTATGAAAATGAGACGTTTAAAAAAGCTCACCTTACTCACCTTACTAAGAAATCATGTCTTACCATTTGATCGGCCACTTTCCACCTTGACTGGCTTGATAGCAGTCATTCCCAGATCCTAATGCTCGAGATAAACCAAAGTCGCTTATTTTCGCTTGATTTCTTGAGGCCAATAGGATGTTTCTTGCTGCCAAGTCCCTGTGAACGAAGTGCTGACTCTCCAAATAGTTCATACCTGAAAGTAAATTAGTTGAGCACGAATTTGAGCCCCCTTTGGAGAAGATCACTCACCACAGGCGATTTGAGATGCCCAAATTTTCAGTTCGTAGTTTGGGTTCACTTTATCTGGGTAGTTCACAATGAAATTCAGCATGGAGCCGAGCGGCACCAATTCCTGAACCATCATCAGTGTCTGCTCTTTTGATATGCCAATCAATTTCACAATGCAATGGTGCTGCAAGCGAATCATGACACTGGCTTCCCTGAGGAACTCCTGCTTATTCTTTCGACAGTGTTCATCACGAAGCGTCTTAATAGCCACTGGATATCGGATTTCGCCACCACCATCGCTGGCGGCACGTATTAAACTTCCCTTGAACACGGAACCAAATTCTCCTTCACCAATGATTTCCTCCAGGGACAGACACTCACTGGGTATGAAGTAGTTCAGTCTGGCTTTGCTGTTCTCAGTGGAAGATAATCCACCACTCTGCCTACTGAAGATCGTCGTAAACTCACTATCAGTGCTGGTTGTTGAGATGATGGAATCCAGACGTTCTGGATGTTTGGACAGTTCTCGAAGTTCTGCCGATGATTCGGCGAGGAGTTTTGAAGTTTCACTATTCGCTGCACCCTCCATAAAAACCCTGACATCGACTGTTGGGACGTAGCCGGTGAAATTTGGAGGAATGCTCTCAGTTTCCACCACGAGTGGATACGTTCTGTAATTAGTTAAGATTTTTCCTCGACAATGAATAAATCTGAGCTAAGTACTTACCTCATATTAACCGGTGGTGGAGCATCCACAAAGTAACTCGTTTCTTCGGAATCCCTTTCCCTTCCGATTATCGTATCACTCTTTGTGAAGTAGTCTTCTTCTGTTTCTGTTTTTTTGTCCGCTTGGCTAACGACGTTCCTTTCTTCCGGCAATGTCTCAATAGCTTCAATCCTGTCATTTACACTGGCGGTGTTCTGATTAGTCGCCTCCCCCTCACCAATATCAATATCAACGACGGCACAGTTATTTTTGGGAATATTATAAAATCCGTCGTTGGGCTGATTCAGAAAGTCCGTTGAGAAAGACAGTCCTTTTATAAGGGACTCAACCATGGGAATGCGGCTGTCTTCCTTCTTGTCATCATCATGAGAAAGTTTTCTCTTAGTGTCGCTGCCTTTTGTGGGAGAAGCTTTCAGTTTTGCTTTTCTCAGACTTTTCATTCCGTCTATTATCACATTCTTCTTGGGCGAGCGCGGCTTAAGGCTTCGAAAGATATGCATATCGCGTTTCTTCTTCCCGTCCTCTAAATGGTCGTCGTTCTCAAACAATCCAACTCTATTCATAGCATCGTCCCCGGGATGCGAAAGGATTCTTTGTGTTCTTTGCAGCGCGTGGTTGCCACCGGACTCATTTGAGTTGGGTGAACGTAAGACCTTCGCTGCAGTCTGTTCGTGTTTCTTCGAAGCTGCTTTTGGCATTGTTGAAAAGAGCGGCAGGGGAGGTTTGGGTTTTGGAGGAACTGGATAACGCAGGTTTATTGGCAGGCCATCCGAAAAGTTGGAATAGTGCTCGACAAGATGTTCTAAGGAAGGCAGATAGGGTCCTTCGTCGATGTACATATATTTTGTCTGGAAAAAAACTTCAAGTGAAGGCTCTCTCGAAGGGTATTAAAACAAAGTACCGAGGTTTGTATTTGAAAGTTTTTTGGTTGATCGTCGCACAGCAGGGTAAGAACATGACCAGATCGATTCGAATATCGGACTAGAAATATACCGGAAGGATTTGCTGCTTTCGCCGTGTTGCCATTCTCTTTTTGGTCGTTGTCCGTGATGTCGCTTCCGTCCTCCTCTGAGCTATTGTTTCCGTTTCTGTCGCTGCTGTCCTTTACCTTCAAGGTCGAAGCATATTCTTGCAACAGCTTAACTGCTTCGGTTCTGTCCAGCGTCCCATGGTACCATTGGAATTTATACGTCGTGGGTAGTGGTGGTGTGTACTTCTGCAAGTATTCCGCAATTTCGTTGTGTCCAGCTTCCCTAGCGTAGTCCACGGGGAACTCTCCCATTGTTGTTCTAGGCATATGTGGAGCTTTCGAAGTAAGCAGTTCTTTCACAGCCTCCATGTTGCCAAATTTCGCAGCATCGTGCAGAGGTACACAACCAGTCTTAATGTTTCTCATCTGAATGTTTGCTCTGGCGTTTATTAAGGTACGAATGAAGCTAGCGGGCTTAGTCCGACATGCATACTAAACCACGCACTGATTAGACACTATTGTCGCAAAAATTTTGTTAATACTTACATGCAGGGGAGTATTCCCAGCCGTATCTCGACAGTTCACGTTTGCGCCTGCATTTAGCAGGAGTTTCAGAATCTCCTCATTGCTGTGTATGCAGGCCAAATGCACAGCAGTCTGCCCTTCTTGACTCTTTGCATCAAAATTTCGGTAGCCTGATTTTAAAAGTTCGGACACCACTTTTTGATCACCGGCTTTGGTAGCTCTGTGCAACAAATTAGTGCGTCCATGGCTTCTGGAGTCGTTCGGGGGTGGATCACGTTTCACGATAGCAGACAACTGTGTCACTAACCCGTTAGATGACTGTTGATAGTGTTCGATCAACGAATCGAGACCATGAATCTTTGTATGATCGTCTATTGAAAAGAAAGCATCTTCCCCGTGTCTACGTATTTGGTAGTGCCACACCTGACCCTGAATAGGATTTTTTTTCACAGAAGCTCGTAATTTGATTTAGATTTTGCTTTGCTTGTGCTTACCTGGTGAAGTACCGACAATACGAAATCCCCTATTGACGTACTGCATTCTCTCACCAGGAACACTCCATCTCCTTTGCCTTCTGTTTTGAAAATAATTCCACAGTGTGGGATTTTTGTAATTATTCATTTCTTACCTTCTCGTAAAATTTCCTCTGCTCGTTCACGTGATATTTTCCCATGAAACCAACATAGATGGTCCTCCCGATTCATTCTTATTATATAAGAATTTGTCTGAAATCGAGCGAAAACAGTTTTAGATAAGTAATAACGATTTTAGGATGTTATAAGACTGCAAATATCTAGAAAATGCCCAGATCGATTTTAGGGATAGCAGTCCGGTACTAAATCCAGAGATGCTTGACTCTTAAACATGTACACTAAATAGCAGTTACCATTAGAAGTATTTTCCGTCATGTGCCAATAGAAAATCCGACCAATTTCCTTTTGTGTACGATTTGTAACTGCATTTTAATCTTTAGGATTTTTTACGGTTGGATAAAGGACAGGCTGTGCTTGTGCTGGTGGTAAAAGACACAGTGTAAAATGTTTTCTGTTTGCTTTGTCATCTGGAAGTAGGAAAGGTCCATCATAATAGGCGTGCATGTTTTTAGTTAATAATTTCGCTGCTGAAATGTTATTAAATTTGACCTTGAAAATCGCCGGACATGAAAACTGAGAATTCATGATAAACGGCGTGGTAATCAGTCCCACACTTTCATCAAATCAAATTCCCTGCATATCATTATGAAAATTCCAGATAATCAATCTAAGCAGAGGTAGCTCACTACCGGATGCCCCAGAGTTAAGATATTCTGTGAATTCGAGTGATAACGATTGTTTTCAAGGTCATTGCGACTAGCCACTGCCCTTTTTTGGCCAAGTCATATAACCTGAGCGACTGCATGTGAGCAATTTTTGCGTAAATCTATATTTAAGAGAAAATATCCACCTTATCTTGTTCTTTAGTAACAAACAATCATGGTTCGTACTCCAAATTAGATCAGTACCTTGATTGGAAAATCGGACCGCAAATTGCAAGTCGGCAATCACATCGGCATCATCCGGTCAATTAAACACAGCAATTACAACAGTCAGTGACCCTGCCGTTCTCTGCAATTGATGGCGAATGTATTCAAGCTGAACAATACTTTCGATCAGACGTAGGGAAGTATGGACACTTTCAGAAATGCTCAATAACACATCAGTGCCGTCCAACTTGTATCGGTCAAAGTTCACTTGACCCACAAACAAAAGCTAATTTATCTCGACGGGAGTAACGCGGGTGCAATAATCTTGCTGGATGCTAATAAACATCTCGACCTTTCTTAAATCTCCTTTAAATTAATTAAACTCAATTTGCTGGTGCACTATTACCACCACTACAACGGAGCTGGCGACTTGTTGCTCTAGCTCTTCGCACTGCCAACAACCAATTCGTGGAAATAAGAAAACATGTCCAAGGAATTGCGGATATTTTTGAGCTACTTACTTTGAGTATGTTCAGCAGAACTGTTTACTGTCTATATCTGCTAAGTTACTATATAATGAGGAATGTGATCATTTTCTTATTTCATTTAACAATGAAAACACTTTGAATTACGCTTTCCTATAAACAAATGTCTCTAATATAAACAATGAAGCAAGCACAATAAAATAATAAAACAACAATTCACGGCAGAAATTTATCAGAAAAACACTCTATACTCCATTTTTGGGATTTTCCCATGAACAAATTCACTAAACACGCAAAACGACAAAGCAGAAAGCACTCTCGTCCCGAGAAAAGTGAATTTGACAGTGATGTGACGTGACAGCTGACATTTAGCAGAAATGTCATTCGGTTGCACAAAATTGTACCAGTTCGACTTAGTCGAGATTTGTGTAGTGTTTTGTAGTAGAGGAATAAGAGAGAGCTTTTTTTCCACATTTTCAGTTTTGTTCCAGCTTCCTCGTGATTTTTACTGAAATTTTTCAATCAATAACATTTTTCTTTCATAGTCTTGCTTTATAATTTACGAACGTATTGTAACAGTCCATTTGTAAGTGCCAATGTTTATGGAAATATTTTCAGAGAAATAGAATGTTGTTTTAAATTTGTTGCAAAAGTTTATTTTAATTGCGGGGTCATTTTCTACTACCTAAATTGAATGCATTTTGTGAAGTGCACGCCACTGGACTATCCGTAGAGCTTTCCTCGCTCAGCATCTCTTGTAAACAAATCTAAGATTTGTGTGGAGCTGCAAGGGAAAAGTCCAAATTGTTTCCGAGCCATGTGACTTTTTCGAAAATAATTCATGGTTTCCTCTGAGTAATCGCGAGCTTTTTCAGGTCAATAAAAATTTCATAAAGCGCTATCTTCTCGTCTGATGTAAACAAATCCCCCTTCCCTTTCTTACCTTAAGCAAAATGTATTGTGACGTCATTTTAACTTCTTCACAGGTATTAATGAAATTTTTCACTTTCCCACCGTTATCTGCTCTGGATTAACTCACTCACTCACTTATCTGTGCATTTCTACTTTCGCAATCACTCCCTTGTTCACATTCACTGCACAATGCACTCGGGCTGACTTCGAATCTGGATCTGGAGATCAACGTTCTTTTCGCGGTGCCGTCCTAAGGTCATCGCGGGTCTATCACTAGGAAACCGCTCACTAACTGGGAATTGGTAGAAAACAATCGAATTCCAGCAGTCCTCGGACCGCGACTGCAACTTTCCGAACGAGCTCTGCCTCTGGCTCTGAATCACTGCTGAAGTGCTGATACGCTACCAAGCGAAAAAACGTAGAAAACAGCGGAGAATTCGTCATCGGCACAGAAGCCCCAAGCCACTTCACATTCAAGTACTGAGCACTGAGCAGTTCCAGCACCAGCGCTGCTTGGGGTTCAGGCCGAAGTGAACGAAAGCTTGGGCGGAGGGGCGGGAGGGGGAGCGCCACTCGTATGCCCCATTACACCAGCTCTAAGAAACAGCAGCAGGCAGCAGCAGCAACAACAAAAGCAGCAGAAATCAAACACGGAATCTCCTCGAGAGACGGCGAAGTCGGGGGCATTCCTCTTCGTCGTAATCACGGATGAGTCATTCTGTCTGACGAGGAAATACGGCGTGTTGTCGATTTGCTGTTGCTTTCAGGTTGAGCGGGGCTGGACGCTGGAGGTCCCTCATTCAGGCTGTTTGCGAGTGCAGGGCTTAGGGGGACGACTCGAACAGTGGGCTAGGTTTCTTTCAAGCGCCACGGGTTGGCCGGGTGGATCAGGTTTGGTGGTTTGGATCTATATTTAGCCTCCTCATCTGTAGGCACGCGCGATTTCTAGCTCCGGTAAAAATAGCTCTCGTCGACTTGCAAATCTCGGGCTTCGCAAATGACTTGTGTTCCCTTCGTTCTGCCATGCACCAGGACCAGCTGCCGGGGATTGAAGAAAAGCTCGAAAAGTATTTCCGCGGATTAAGTTTCATGATTTTCATAGCACTCTTCCCCCACAGTCCCTGGAGCAGAGCGGCTTCCATTTATTTTCTGTGAAGTTTAGGTGCCCGCCCGGTGATGAGTCACCTCATGCTCATGTATTTCTTCCAGTCTTATGACGAGGGAGGGTTGTGACACGTAGGCTTAGTCACCTGTGCCTGCTGTGTATGATTAAACCTGAACAAGGACGCGAGGTGAGACAGGTGAAAGCTTTTTGTGAATTGAAAACGAGAACAGAATAATTCTCAAGAACAATTTCGCTTTCTATGCATATCGTTTTGGCTACTGATCGGAATGCTAAGTGGCATCACAACTGCCAGAGCCCCAGTAGGTAATTGGGTAAGATTCGCGAAAACACCTGTAAAATTCATGGGAGTAATGTAGACCGATTCTTAAATGTTTTGTTTCAATGATTGTTAACGTGAAATATTTATGCGCTGCTTATTTGGCTGATAGTATTGGCCTAGTTCTGAAACTCAAATGAAATTGCGTTCTTTTCAGCTGTTTTTTGGCGGCTGAGTCGATAAGATGACCAGTTCTCAGAGTTTTCAGATTTGGAGTTACGCAGTTAAACATTTAGTGCTAAATAACAGAAAAGCTGGCAGTACCCATAAAGTCTGAGCATTCAATTTCGTATCTTTCGGTATACAATCACAAATTTTGGCTTTGGAAGAAGCTGTCATTTTGGAGGTGTCTATAAAAGTAGAAAATTCGTGCACATATTTGTAAACATTTGGAAAAGCCACAGGAATTTTTCCAAATTAAATTAGACATTTTGCATTTTAAAGGAGGTATCTCTGCAGTAGACATTTCTTAGAACCTCCCATTCATCTAAAAGTCACAAGAGGTCAAAATAATACGAGTTTAAATTTATATGGGTGGTTTAACATGGTAAACGTTATCAAAGGCCTCCAAGAAATCAAGAAGGGACAGAAAACAAACCTTAGAATGATAGTTCCACAGCTCCGTCCAGAACGAAACCCGAATTGCCACGCTCTTAGGAAACTCGTATTTAAAAAGTGTACAACTATGCCCAATGAAATATTAGCTTATATTAGAGAAAATCGCCCATTAAGCCCTTGGCAGTCAGGTTTCCATCCTCACCATAGCTGTGAAATGGCTTTATTGAAAATTACTTCGGGCATTCGGGAGTCTATGGACAATAATTATATGAAAGCATTGGTTTTACTCGATTTTGATACTCTGATGATCGTTACCAGATTGTAAAGGTTGATAAAATCATCTTTACTCCCGCATTTTCAAAAAGTGGAGTGCCTCAAGGGTCAATTTTGGCTCCTCTGCTTTTTAACCTTTTAGAAACTGAGGTACATTACCCAGCTATTCGTTTGTATCTCACAGATTTACTTCTGCAAACCAACTAGGCGAATGAAGGATGTCGTGTAAATGATGTTCTCAATAGAAATCTTCAGTGGTCTGTCCTAATTAGATTAACATTAAATTCTAACAAGTCTACATGATGTTTCCAAACTCATCAACTCTTGAAGGTATTAAAGCTAACACAATTCGCTCTGCACCAAGTGAGCAATTTAGAAATATTTTTGCAGTGCATGTGAATGAAAGTGAGAAGGAATGTAAATCCTTTGGAGAAAGTGGGCTGATGTCATAGCAATCAGAAATAATATTTAATAAAATTACATAAATTAAATACTTTGATAGGAAAAGGTGATTGTAATCCACAATTAGGGATCGCTAGTCCCTCTTTTTTGAGTAATTAGCTGGATGTGAGTGGAAATTTTTCTGAAGATGGAAGAATTTTTTTATGAGCTCTTTAGAGGGTCAAGGAAATAGTACCTCCTTTTGCAAAATTGATAATTTGAGGAAAATACCAAATTTCAAAATTTCATTAAAAAATGACGCAAAAAGTTTTTTTTTAAATCTTGGGTTTCAGAACACTAACGAAGAAGAATTTAGCGCAAATTATAAACGAATACAAGATGGAAGCACACCTATAAACCTTAATTTCAGTTACATTTGGAAAACTTCTATTTGATAGAACATTTTTCCTTTTTTTACTTTTTTATATTATTTTTAAGATTCATTCACGAGTGTGACGTAATGAACACTGAGATATCTCCCAATGCCATAGCCCTCCCTCCCCTGCATGTCAGCTTCTCAAGAATTGACTATGGTATGTATTCAGCAGTTAATTACAATATTGGGCATTTTAACTTAAATATCTCTAAGGATGTATGAAACCTTTCCTCTATTCTCTCTTCTAATCCTTATGGTCCTAAGAAATGTAGATATGTCCACCTCCAGTTATTCAAGGATTGCCCTAATAACAATGTCCAAATAAATGCATTCAAATAATTTCTACTACAGCACACTGCGAACTACGTATAACAGAATAAGAATTAACTAAACTGTTCTACTTTATTAAAAAAATATAAACAATCTTTTATATACAAAAAATTAATATTACACGAAATATTTCGAAGTAAAATCGTAAAAAATGAAAAGATATTTATGCGAATTACATGGCGTCAAATATTTTCCCTACGTAACGTATTTACAATACAAAAAGAAAGAAAGAAAGAAAGTCGCTGGCCGCGCATCGTAACTGGAAATTAGAAAAGAGTCGTTCAATTTTCTGCCATTTGATATCACATTCATTCACTCTCATTATAGAAAGGGATGATCCATGCTTATGGAGCGTCTTCGTGAACTATACATTATCCACTACAATACAAGGTTGCGTTAGATTATACGTTTCTTGTTTACATAAATTTAAAATCGAAGACTATTTCTATGCGTAACTCTAACTGTAATACTATTGGCGGTAAGCTGGCAGTGACCAACTTGTTTTCTACTGGTCCTTGTAAACACACATGGCTTCATCAGCACCGTCAGGACAATCGATGGTCTGAAAGATTTGAAAAAGAAAATGGAAATTAAAGTCAATTGTGGTTTTAAATTGTTTGCGACTTCTTACGCACCCTGTCACAAATCTGCGCAACAGTTATACACTTTCCGCTTACGCATCTCAGTTGATTCTCAGGACAGTGAGGACTCTGAAGTGTCGTTTCACCTGTTCGATCTGTTGTTGTTGCCGTTGCCGTTTGCGTTCGATTTATCGCTGAGTACTTGAAATCTGTTTCCGAATCACTGGTCATCATGATTTCTTTGCTGTCTTGGAAGTTTGCTGCAAAGAAAGTTTTAAGCAATTTTACGCTTCTTGAGTTGAGGTCGTACCTATGTTCTTCGGGAGCCCAGAAACGAGCCTTCCACTGGCTTCTCCAGTCTGAATTTCATCATTATCGTCCCTGCCTGCTTCATTAGACTGTCTGTCGTTTAGGCTCTCTATGTGCTCGGCAGCACTTGGTAAATAGTGGTCCCTGTCACTTCCCTTTTCTCCGTTCTTCTCTTCACTGGTAAGGCGGTCTTCTTCAGAAATGGTCAGGTAAGGACGACTGTTAGGATTGTCGGGTGATTGGATACTTGCGAAGGAATAGATCCTCGGGCTTCCGAAATCATCTCCACCTCCTTCTGGATCGTCTTCATAATCGTCACAGTCTGCTTCGTCCGAACCATCCGCGCAGTCATCGTACTGGTCACATCGCCATTTGTCTGGTATACACTTATCGTTGGTCTGGCAGCGGAACTCTTCGTGTTCACAAAAGAGACAATTTTCTTCATCCTCGCCCAGGGAGCAGTCCTTGATATTATCGCATTTCCATTGATGTGGTATGCAGCTGGAGTCCAGACACTTGAATTCGTTGTCGTGGCATTTCCCTCTTCTTGTGGGATCTTCACAAACATTTCGATCACTGGAGTCCGGGTATCTATCACAGTCGAAGGTCATCGTAAGGACTTCAGAGCTGGCTATGACACTGGCGCAGGGTTCCAGAATGGCTGCAAGTTGAATAGAGATTAAATGGTTTTGTAAAGAATCTTCACTGACGTCACTTACATTTGCAAATTCTTTTACACGGTTGCAAAATGCCCATTTGAGAAGGCCGACATTCTGGCTCCAGGGCAGAGCAGACAAACTCCGCTGCTCGTGCTGAACACTTGGAGTCGAACAAGTATTTGAAATGCTCCAGTTCAGTAGGGGTGAGTGTCCGTTTTGCTCTGGAAGTGGTCAGGTCGTAGTGTAGAATACCGCGGCAGATGGCTAACGTGGTGGACTCGCATTGTCCCACGTCTGTGGTGTTGAACAGTTCTGAACTTCCCTCCGTTGTACTTTCTCGGTGAAAAATCACCGGAAGGGTTGGTGACACCCGAGCTTTGAATACACTTGAGTCTGTCGTCGGGCGATGGGTTGTCTAAGAAAAGGAAATTTTTCAAGGGAACAATAGCCAATAAAAGTGAAATCACCTCATTTTGCTCAAGTCTTAGCAGCTCCTCGTTCAAAATTTTCAGTATCCTTTCGTCTTCTTCTATGGGAACCCCAAAATTGTTCTGGTGTCCTGAAGTGAAGCCGATGATTTGCAGGGTCTCTTTAGTCGGAGTTGGGGTCTTTTTGCCATTTTCTTGGTCCAAGTGTTCCGTCGTAACCTCTTCAAAATCGTCATCGAATTTTAACCTGTCCTGATTAGTTATTTTAAGAATTTGAGTATTTCTGGACGGGCTGGTTGTTGTGATCTGCGTCGACTGGGAGACTTCAGTGACTGCGATTTCGTCTTGAATTTCCTCTTCAGTTTCCTTCGCGTTCGTTATCGTCGCCAGAACAGACTCTGTGTCTATCCTCGATTTTTCAGTACTGGTGGCTTTTGGATTTTTCATATAAATCGTCAGCACTTCTTCCTCTTCCTCCAGGTGGTTTTGGTCTATGTGGTTTGGAACCCCAATTAAGCCATCGGGGGTTTGAAAGCTTGTCACACTGGCGTTAATTATCGTTTGAGTATCGTCTGCGGTATTTTTGCGGGCTGTTACAAAATACGCCACTACACACCCGAGGATTATACAGCAGATT
Source organism: Dasypogon diadema (assembly GCA_006980735.1). Lineage (NCBI taxonomy): Eukaryota > Metazoa > Arthropoda > Insecta > Diptera > Asilidae > Dasypogon > Dasypogon diadema. Next base: position 47,635 of record QYTT01082854.1, read on the forward strand.
ATCAACACCAGGGGCCATTTAGCGTACTTCCAGAAGTCCTTGAGGTGTCTGTATATTTCCTGCCGACGCCTCCTCGTTTCTGTCGTTGAAGAAGTCATGGGGGACTCTGAACCTGCTTTCCAGAAATTTATATGATTTCCACTGTTCACGGAATTGCTGCTGGGGGACTTTTGAACTCGGGATGGTATGCGGTAAAGTGTGTCGGGGTGTGTTCCCTGCAAAGAAATGGAAATGGTTAATAGAAGAATTTCGATAAACAAGAGTAGTAAATAGTGCAGGAAGGAGTTACAAGTCACATTACTTTGGCATTGCATCATACTAGAACAAAATATTCAGGGAAAATACATAATTTTTACGACAGCATAATTACTCACAGCGCAGCATAAAAAAATTGCCTGTTAAAATTCGATGGGGAGGTGCAGATGGAATAAAAATTACTGACTGCTTCTTGTGACTGCAACAAATCGCAATCTAGTTAGCATCTTTTATTCGATAGTAAAGCTAATCCTTGAACTTGGGACAACATAGTTATTACCACCCACTGAATTGTACGGCCACTCAAATACTGCTTTTAGATCAGTCCATCACCAATAAAAAGAAAATTAATATTGCAAAACGGCCACGCAAGCGTATCTGGTAGTGTCTGGCTTTCTGCAATGGAAAATTCCCAACTGCATAGACATCTTTCTGTTCTCTAGCGCTGTCGTCCGTTCTTTGCTTCATTTATTTATCGACTGAACTTGCTGAAAGCAGCAAATATTAATATCGGCCGAAGCAGCTAATTAAACGCGATCGTGGATAAAGAGAAATTTATGAAAAGCTGTCGCCACAAAAAGTGGCAGGACAACTTCATATCTCTCACTCGGTGCAAGACAGGATGTAAAAAAAGTTGTTTTTGACGCTGTCCCCTATTTCTGTCCTATGCGGCAAAAACTGTGACCTTCACATTGAATGCTGCTTTTGTTTTCCAATCCAAGATCTAAACAGAGTACCCAGTAGTATCTCGAGAAAAAAATTGAATCCAATCATCGATGCATTGATAAAAGGCCATCTGTTGTGGAGCCGTAGCGCGCATATGTGACAGGTTTCATAGCCGACCATTGTAAATTAATTTGCATAGGCTGAAAAGATTGTAATAATTCACCTCAACACAGGTGAGCCATAAGCCCAGCGTGATATGATTCAATAAGAAACCATTTGGCTATCTAGCGCTGGCGGAATGCGGAAATTTGTACTCGGCGTGCAAGAATATGTTCTCGGCGTAGTGCTCTAGAAGTGTCGCGTTAAGTGATCTCTGGCCAGAGCTGGATGATGAAGAGGAGTGTAAGTTGTCTATGGGAATGGGAACTGTCGATCGCAATATTGATGATGACGATCGACATCTTGTCCGAGATTGTTAGACGGCCACGGGACAGGTTTCAAGTTTCAACACGAGCATACTCTGGCGAACACTCCAGTGTCGATCATTGCATGTTGCGACCGTTTTGAGATTTAATTGATCGCCTTTCATACTTTCCTCGTAGCCGCAATTATTCCAGGCGAATGTCGACGTTGGTGATTTGCATCAGCCAAATTGCCACTGGTGATTAAACCGTGGGCTTTCCTTTCACTTGGTCGGCCCATGTAACTCTGGCAAATGTTTACAAGTAGAGCAATGATGCGGCGTTTTTGGAATATTTTTCTTTTTTCTTAGACATCTCGCCGCCTTTTCTTTCTGATTGTGCGTCTTTAAAATACGCTGGGGAGTGTTAAAACTGCTCCAACACTTCAACGTAATTACCTGCTGTACTACGTTTATTCCTTTGGGGCCGATTATTTTAATGCGAGTGCGCTCAGACATAAATAATAATACATGCGGGCAAACATACTTCCTTGCAATTAATAACCCCCAGAAGCAACCAAAGCAGCCCCATTCGCTCCTAATCTCCATCAAGAGGCGGACTAATGGACCATTTGCCTAGCGGAGTCGCAAATCTTCCTCACTTATCTTGTGAGCGCCCCGAGATCATGACAGGCTCAATTCTTCTTCTTAGATAATTTTGACAGATGAAATTTACTGGATGGTGTTGAACAAGATCATGTGTCACGATGAATTAATGATTTTATCACACTTATCCGGTGACTCTTAATGTCTTCGACCGTCTGGATGAAGATCGTTCGGTTTGCTGGCAGCGCTGTCTCTTTTGGGTTGAGTTTGAGTTTGATTGGTCTCCTCCGTTAGTGCGGCTGTTGATTATCATCCTCGGCGGGCCGTCATAGTCAATAAATTATCACAGCAGCCGGAGAAAAGTCATAGCACTGGCTGCACATATCGGCGGCCCGCAGTGCAAGTTCTCCGCATACCACTTACATATACTGATTACGCTGCGTCTAGGGGTGATTAGGCGCCTGTTTTGCTTACCTAACAGTCGGTCTTGTCGGCGGAGCATTTTCCCACCAATAGAAGCCACCGACTAGGAAGTTGCTCATTTTATTTGTCACCAGATTTACGCATATTTTCAGGTTAAGCCGTGGTTAAAACCCTCATGTCTGTGCAAAAGCCACTCTATGGTGCGTTAATCTTCTCCTTTCGGCACTCAAATTTAATTTGAAAACAGTTGCACCTGTGGTGATTATGTAAGGAATTCTTCTGCGCTTGCGGGTTCATCGAATATTATCAAAATGAGGTCCTTAATCAAGACAGGAATGCAGTTTTCAGTGGAGACTGGGAAAGGATGAATCTATTAACAACGAAAAAACCTATACACCCACCTGAATAATGTCATTAAGAAATAGATGAATCTCAGTTGCAGCAACCAACATTTCATCACAAGGCGCAATAAATGCGAAAATTTCACTTCTTTTAATTCCACACTGGATCGTATACAAATCTCTATTCCTCCCAGTCCCAGTCGCAATTTAGGGTGGATCCGGTTTTGAGCGCTTGATGTGGGTAATAAACGACTTTGTTGAAATGTTTCGGAGCTGTGCCCCTTCGCAACTGTCCGCCCATTGCATAATTCACTTTTTTCAGATGTCGACTGTCGAATAAATCCACAAGAGCAACTGAAGAAAATGCGGTCTCCTCTGAATTACCCACCGCAATTCAATCACATTCGCGTATTATTTCACTTGAACATCGATGGCAAACAATTCGAATGGTGATTTAAAGTGATTTTGCGATTGTTTGTTGTTGGCCGGAAATTTTCGCAACAAGTTAATGAGCTTAGGAAGGGCGTGTGGCATGCATTGCATACGCAACCTGTTCACAAAAATTTGGGAGAGATTTCTCACGAAAGAAAGACTATAATAGTTAGCTTTATCGTGTGTAACCGTCAAGAAAATGTTATACGACAAGTGCTAATTCGTTAATGACCCATTTGTTCAATATACGTGAACATTTTTTGTTTTTGAAATATTGCGTAAAGTGCAGTGAAATTGAGGACATAAAATATTCTATCAAAAGTTTCTCATAGCGTATAAGTGCCAGCTATCGGCTCGACGTTCATTTTCGGACAATTCAGAACCCTGTCCAAACCTTATAGTGCCCATCCACTTACAGACCACCTGCAGGCCGTAGCCTATCAGATCTGACCACACATTATTCAGGCCACCTGACAGTTCAGGTTCTCAGGCTATGGATTGTCAGGTCGCACCAGGCAGATTGCCTCTAGTTTCGCCACACACTAGGACTGAAATCGTCGGATCGGTCAGTTTGTTTCTCAGCAGAAAACAGCAACACTAATTTTGCTTCCATTACCATTTTACATTATACCATCTGTGGATCATGCTTATGAGGCTCTGGGTTCGAAACTCACTGATATCTAGCAGTCAAAAACCTCTGCTAACAACAGACTATGTTTGTGACAATTGTGTGGTTCGGAATCTACGTTAATTATCAGGTCCAATTGCAAGCAGATGAGTTTATAAGATCACAGTTATGATCTATAATTGGTCGGCCAAGCCATTGATTATTTACCTTACTGCAAACGTAGATATAGTGCACTTTTTAAGTAATAGTAGATCAAAGTATTTATATCATTTAAAGTCGTAGATTCCCTCAGTATTAACATTACTATTAATCCCTTCAGAATGCCTCCTAGGTCAAAATGGTAATGTCTAATATAAAACTTGTGAAAAATCTAAATTTTTGTTTTAATTAATAAATTTCAAAATATTTCTGGACGTCCTCAGGTGTGGAAGGAATTGTTTGCTTTTTTAATTTCCACCGATGTTCCACCATCTCTGCAGGAGGCCTACAGAAAACTCATGGCAAAATGTCTTCGACATTGACTTGGATATGTTTGCTCGAAGACCTCTCACTGTTTTCGCATTGAACTAAAATGGTGAGATACTTCTGCTTGAATTGAACTAATTAAGAACGCCCAAGGTCTCATGTTTGAATTTCTCGAGATTTAATAGCATCCAAATTGACGTCAAGCAGATTGATGACACCTCCATTAAGTTAATCCGATATTGTATGATGCGGTAATTGCATTTCTGACGCAAATTCCTATTTCAAATCGCTGGGGTTCCTTTCGTGAAATGAAATCAGATTTAATATTATGTTCGTTGGCTTCCCATTGAATCATCCAGAATCAGAGATTATAGCTGAGAAACCAACAACACTATAAGATACACTACACTTTCGCGAAAACCAGTACTTAATCTCACCACTAACTTCATCACTCTTAACTCTAAGTCGAAAACGAGTAATTACAATTACCACAGTGGTACCAACCTTAACAATTGTCCTCAAAGAACACTTGCCACAATTTGAAATTGGAACTTCTCTTAAACCAGACCACCTTCAACGAGTGAAGATGAAAAATATTTTGCCTTCTGGCTGTTGAGGAAATTTTTATTCATATAATTCTGAATTTAGTAACTTTTTTGGCTATTTACAGTCTTTTCACGGCGATGAGAACAAAAGTAAAATATGCTTAGTATCTGTCCGTATAATGCGCAATATTAGTTGCGTCTATTATCCTCAAACCACTTGATATAACCGCTTACATAATCGCTTTTTGCTGATGGTCAGAATCAGAAACCATCAAAACACTTAGAGGCTATTGTTGTACGGGCACAGAATATTACTACAGCCTCACCCCCCGCGAATAAATTAAGATTCCTAAAGATTTTAGAATAGTGAAAAAAGTTTTGTTTATAAAAAGCCCAGATATAATAGCATCATCAATTTCGGAGTGTTTTGTGTGAAAAGCCAAAAAGAAAACGGAAAACAGCTGGAGCAATCAATGGAAAATATTTCCGCGTTTGTTTAGCATTCACAGCACCGTCAGCATGGAAATTGGTTACGAATACCGGACCGGTAGCTGGCTGGCCGTAAGTTCTAGTGCTGGAACCAGATCCAGATTGAATGGTATTAGGTTTAGGTGCTCCAGGGGTGGACGGTTGGTTTTCTTGTGCCGCCGCGATAATTTATTGTGACTAATCGAGTGGTGTATTGTTGGTTGATAAAGCTGCCTGATTGATATGCATGCGGATGGATACAGGAGAGGCTGCTTGACATGTTAATTGTTGTCTTTGCTAATTTCTAATTCTCTGAGAACTTGAGACGCAAAATTGAAATTGCTTTAATTAAAAGTGTTCATAGTCACGTTTTACCACTTCAAACGTAAAAGTGGAATTTCTATTTTTAAAGAAAGAAAATATAAAACTTTAATAAGTAGGATTTATCTAGGGTTAAGACATACGACTGGACTGTATCTTTTCTTTAAAAAAATAAATTTTTTTCACATCTTTATAAAATCGGAGGTAGAGAGAATCTAACCTAGACAGGACTTTAGGCTAGTCACAATTTGTGTTAGGTACTTCCTTCATGATTTATAGGAGGAGCCTGTGATAGTCTCTTTTAATAGACGATGCAGATTTTTTCTTTGAAATCACATTACCTTCACCGAGCTACCAGTCACCGACCAAATTACCGTACCACACCGGGAATCAAGTTTGACGGAAGTGGTCAACTTCTGCATCAAAAGCAGAAAAAGTGACATTCTCAACAAATGAAATTTTTAAATCCTTGTCTATTATAATTGTTGTTGTGCATTTGCGGAAATAGAATACCGATTCTCTAGCCGATATGCTTGCTCAATGCGAGGACAGTAGACCTGCAGTAGCACCATGGGCTGAACTTTCAAATTTAGAAAAGTGTTCATGATGATTGAAAAAGAGAATTTATGAACTCTATCTGCTCTGAGAGGAGCCTTTTTCCGTAAGTTCTTCCCTCATGCTGCTGCATCTTAAATGGCATTAAGCATTCTATTCTTTCTGTTAAGAGCCTTAGCACAGTTCCTTCTGGCGTTATACTCTAAGGGTCGAGCCAGGGCATAGGAGAGCCCAAAAGCCAAGGAGAAGAAGATTTAATTGCAACATTTGTCAAGTTAAATAATAATTCCCAACCTCCTTCCCCAAAATTTCCTTCTGCCTAAGCTGTTCTAGGTGCGTCGTAGGGGTGTCATCTGAGCATAGGCAGTATCTTAAAAAATTTGAAACATTAAGTTGATTGCAAGAAACCTAATCCTCCTTTTGTGTCTAGAGTTGCTTTGGGAGATAGCAAAACTGGCCCACTACAGTCTAGCGATTTCTATAAAACCCCTGCCGAATGGCACTTATCATTTTGCTTTGAGCGAAAGTTACCTAAGTCCAATTCACAATTAAAGTGGTAATTTTCTAAAAATTAATGATCTCTGCTACATGTGCCTTTTATACAGGAAATGGGCTACTGCCTGTGCCGTGAGTTGATTTCATCTCACTAACTCACCACGATCATCAGATCGCCGCGGAAATGATCTCCTTTGTTGCCGCCGACCGCACCAAATAAAAGCAAAAAGAATTTCGATATCAATCAATTGGCCGCTGTAATAATTGAGCGATCATATGAGGA
>QYTT01082858.1:0-12417 GCA_006980735.1 Dasypogon diadema
TAAAGCGGCATTTAACCTTGTTGACACTGTTAGACTTTTCTAAAGCGTTTGATAAGGGTGATCACACAGGCTCTCTTCACGTAGCTTGATTTCCTAGTTTTCTTCCGGTATCAAGGGTGTATCACAAGGATCCATTATTGGACCATTACTGTCCATCTTCATCGTAAAGTATTGTAAATATTAATTACATGTCGACAACGTTCAGATGTATATCTCTAAGCATAGGAATATTAAATAATTAAATTAGGTTGCTTGCTGTATGAGTGCGGACCTGAGATACGTGCACAATTGGGAAGTTAAAAATAAACTTTTTTTTAACTCTTCTAAGTCCATTGCCATTAATATATATAAAGATAAAATGAATTCTACAGCAAAGTGGTTAGGGAGCTATTATATTCGTATTGAGTCGGTTAAGCGCAGGTTCATTAGATTTGCGCTTAGGGACCTTCCTTGGAACGACCGTATGATTCTTCTGCCGTATCGCGAAGTCCTAAACCTTCTTGGTATGGCTTCCTTGGAGGAGCGGCGTTGGGTTGCCGATATAGTTTTTGTTCATCAGCTCCTGAATTCTAATATTGACTCTTCGGGGCTCCGTTGTTGGGTATCGTTCAGGACTAATGTCCGTAACCTGAAAGCTGTCCCCCTTTTGAATATTAATTTCTCCAGAATTAACTATGGTAAGCATGAGTTTGGGAGCTGTGACCGTGTCGTTTGGACGTTTTCTTTAAATTTGTCAGTTGTATCAAAAACAAAATGTTCCTTTAAGTAAGCCGGTTTAAATCGAAACAAATAAAGTGCTTTTACCAAAAGAGTTCGCATTTATTTCTTTGCTACAAAGTTAAATACAAAAGGGGAGTAAAATTCCTGTTGCGTTCTTTGCGGGATTACACCGCAAGCACAACGTAGCAGAAGCTGAAATTGCAACACATTAAACGCTTGTGTATGGCGGTTAATTTTGACGCGGAGTACTTCGATTTAAATGTGTCTAAAACTGTACTGAAGCGTCTTCTTTTTCGGGTCTTATTTTTTTGATACTTGTACCAAATGGTGCTTGCTACCGCCAATGTGGAAGCTCTCGTAAGTTTTCGTTGTTTAAAACTTGAATTTGATACCTGATACTTGCGACTCTGAATGTGTTTCGGCCTTTAACCTCTTTGTTTTCCTCATTTCATTCATTTGCTTGAGCCGAAGTAAAGTTCCATTGACGGCTGGCGACCGGTGGATTCAATTGCTTGTTGAAAGAATCGGTTATTATTGTCTCTTTATGTGCATAACTCTCTTTCCATTCTTCTTTGAACATGAACATTATATTTGATAACTTTGTTGAGGATGTGATTTAAACTAATGCCGCTGACCTGAAAGCGTTTTCGGACTTACAAAGCTACTCGCGTATAGCACTCAATTGTTAATTGATAAAAGTCCGATCCACTTTTGAACCTAGTTAACACGAATCGGTTGGCCGGTTGTCAATTCTGACCCAATCAATTTCTCACACAACTCCAAATATTTGTCTCTTTATTTTCAAGACATGGCCTTATTTTCTGCATCTGTAATGTTTTTCCTTCTTAAGAAAGCCTACAGTACCTATTGTACCATGACTGGAAAAGTATTAGCATAGTCAAATTGGTTGCCGATGCCGCCACGATTGGTTGGAGTTATATACATTCATCAACATCTGCTTGCGCCCAACTCAATTTTATTGCAACTACCATCAACTTCCTTCTTGATAAATTCGTTTCTACATAGTAAAAAATTTCCAGGGACAATATTCACCTCTATGAGGATAATGCGATAATTTTGCCCAACTGGGGTTTAATTTCAATTTCAAAACACCAGCTTGATGTTGTAATTGTTTACAGCACCACACTTGGTGTTAAAAATTCTCCAAGGAATAGTAAAATGCAGATTTTACTTTTTTTTTCTCATGATTTATCCAGTCGGTGAAATGGCAAGTCCAGCAGGAGAAGTAATTTTAACACGAATATACATTTTCAAATATTTCATTGCATTTGGATAAATTTTTTCCCCGATCGGGGAAATATTATAAAACAAGATCATAGAAGACGATGAAAATTCACCAAATGAGAAAGAAATCTTACCTGGAGTATTTGTGTTCTGTTCTCATCGGTGCTTTATTTCCAAAATGCCTCGAAAACTAAAGTCAAATTTAATAACGTGCAAAAGTTGGTGTTCGTCGAAAACGAAGAAAATGACGTTAACTATTATGATTTCATAAGTGCAAGTGCGTCGATATAGACTATAATAACGCAGAAGGTGTTTGCTTAGTACAATTTTCATTCATAAATTAACATATATGCATTGTTACAAATTGCAACAAGTCGAGACACGTATGAAACATGTTTTGTACATGCTTGTGGCATAGAATCTGTGGAAGGTGTTTAATTCGTATTTTGCAGGTGTAATAAAATTCGACATCAATGTTGATAAATATTTCATAATTTCATAATGCGGATGATGAAATATTTTCATTTATAATACAGCAGTCAGCTGCCATCGTTAATAAATTATTTATAATAAAAATTACTGAAAACGAAGGTAAGTATGCCAACTCTTATGTGCACACAACAAAGTTATTTTATATGATAGTTTCAATATAATATTTTAAAAGATATAAAAAATATCTTCGTAATGTTACAAACAAACCGTGAAGGTTCAAGAATAACGAATTTGTAAACTAAAAAGAAATGTTTATTTGTAAGTTATGTTGCAAAACCCAACCGGACTCAAAGTTATACATAAGACACTTACATGTTGTTTATTTTACCGTTAGTAAAAATCATAACTTATCTTAAGACACAGTTATACATAAATTGCAAAGCTGAATATAAAATTTGTAGTGGTCTAAGAAAATATTTACTTAATATACATCATACAAAAAACAATGAAAATGAATAACGTATTCATCAAAGTTTGGTAAAGAATTTAGACCAAAATACAAAAACAATAGAAATATCGCAACCGAGTATTACAAATTGTCATATTATACTTAATAATACGGAAAGCTACTTAATGGATATAAAAGAAATTGAGTTAGATTTGTTTTTTAAAACTCCCCTAACAAATGCACTGTAATTTCTAAAAAAAACCCTTTAAAAACACAAAAAACAAAAATTGACATAATCGAAAGTACCATTTCCAGAAGAAATTTCGTTACCTATGCTTTCGAAGAGACAGATTCTGGAATTCGTCTAATTTTGTATATATGTAGTTCTTGCTCGAAAACAAATACATTTATGTAGATTTCTATTACTGAAATTTTTTTGTTCAATTAATATTTTTCTAAATCATATTTTATATATTTTTATGGCAATTAGCCCCTAAAAATTTGTTTTGAGGAAAAATGGTTTGTTATTTACTTCTACTGCACCGTATGCATTTTTAATGAAAGATTTCAATCTTTTTCGAAAATTATGGAAATCGTAGGGATCACCATTGGCTCACATTTAGCACAGAAAAAGAATGAGGAACTCATGACGGAATCATGGCTTCTTTCGAGTTAAAAGTGGTCAGAACGACTCGAGAAATGAAAAGAATGCATAATTGAAAATGAGATGTTTTTAGAAATTAAATTTAACTGATGTGTTAGCCTTGTGAGATACATTTAGGTTTACCAGGCAGAAATGCTGAGTTAGGTTTGTGCGTTGGACTGCTTAAAAGAAAATCAAGTGTGAGGACGTAAAATCTTCATTGCACTGGAGAATCAAGCAGTGGTAAGATGCATGGATCGGACAGACGTGATTTCATCCCTATAGCAATGAAATGTGTACAAAAACCCAATTAGTGTACCTCAGAAAATGAGATAACATTTTGTTGGGATAGAGGGGGACACATAGGGATCGAAGCAGACGAAAGAGCTTATGCCTTAGTAAGCAAGGCAGTTCCAAGGCCCAGAACTATATTCTGCTATTGGGGCAGGCATAATGAAGGGCCTAATCGCGAAATGGATTATAAAAGAACACCGAATTCGGTGGGACAAATATGACGACGATCAATTAGGCAAAGCAATTAGGTTGTCCTGTAGAATGACCAGAAAAGTTCCGAGCATGGAGATTTGAGGGAATCCTAGACGATGATACATTCAGACCGTGCCTGGATAGTATGGGACAGTTGATGTTAGACCATTTAATTTTTTGTGTATGTTAGATTTATTTAACCCAAGAGCAAATAAGTTTAACCCAAAAACACATAAGTTTAATCTTTTCATAAACCCAACCGTAAATGAATTTAAACAAAGTGCAAATATATTTAATCCTTCACGAAATAAATTTAAATCAGTAGAAAATTTGAACCTTTACCAAATGAATTAGCAAATATTAGCAAATATATTTAAAGCTTGGATAAACTTGTTTATATTACCAAAATACCCCATCATAAGATGTTTATACATTTTTTGTTTTTCATTTTAAATCAAATAAACTTCTTCCATTGTATTAGGAATGAGTAAAACCCATATTCATGACATAATTAGCTTAGTCACCCCAAATCTGCAATTGACGCTGTTGTTTTAAACGAGCTCAGTCTCAGACTGTGATGAGTTAACCATTATATGTTTAATTAATTGCGACAGTATAGCTTGTTCAAAATTAAAAGAAGAATAAAGCTCTAAATTAAACATGAAATATTCCATTCCTACCGTGGTAGGTAGGTAGCTTTGCTAATGGGATTTGGTTTTTGTTTTACTTATTTATTATAGCATTCGCAGATTTATATATTTACAACAGAGGAAATAAGTTTATCTTATCTGTACTTACTTAAGGTAATCTTATTTCCTCATGGATATATTTTTCACATTCCTAAGGCAACGGAAGAACAGCCTTTGCACCATCCAATAAAATGTTTATTTGATTTAAAATGAAAAACGCTTTGTAAAAATATCTTATGATGGAGTATTTGGGTTATATAAACAAATTGTCCAAGGTTTAAATATATTTCAACACATTTCCTACTGGTTAAAATTCATTTCTTGAAGGTTTAAATATATTTACACTTTGTTTAATTTATTTACGATTTGGTTAAATATATTTGTCAAAAGATTAAACTTATTTGGTTTTGTGTTAAACTTATTTGCTCTTGGGTTAAATAAACGTTCAAAAGCTATAACGCATATTTTCTCGTTTATAATTGAGTATATGACTGCAAGACTACACGATAGTCAGAGTAATTCGCGACATGTATCGTAACCTGTAGAAAATATTATATATTCAAAATATTAGATCGCAGCTTTTTTCTTGCACCGCAAGAACATCAGTTTTGTAAAATCTGAAATATTACAGCCCTCCTTCTCTGTACAGACTGAGCGTTTTCTGCATTTAGAAATTAAGTTGAAATTTAAGAAAAGATCATCATTTTAGAAAAATATGTAAGTAAAACAAATTACTTATCGGTTCCGACCAGAAAGAAAGTGAGAACTTGGTTGCGTAGAATAGAGTGATATATTCTTTAAAAGCAGGCAAAGGCCATGTGTAATGCCTATTGGATTATAGGATTTACTCGAAAAAGTAAAATTGATGAATCTTCTTATTTTGAAGGAGATTTCAACAATTTTTCTAATTTCACATTTCCCAACGCTCCTTCTATGTTCTACAAATATTAATTATTTATATTATTTGTTAAAACATAAGGCCTTTTATTTTATGTTTGTGTTACTGCAATGTCTTCTGTTTATTTAAAAGAAGAATTTTTTCCGAACAATCGAATAATGCTAACAACAAAGTTTATTTAATTGCAAAGTTCTTACTAAAAGCCTGATTCAAAAGAGTCATGTCGGGAAGTGAAAATAGTTTTTTCCCATGTTCTGCTGAGCCCTTTTAAAAATAATTTACAACGGTGCCTAATGCTATAATTCAAATTTTAATTTTTAAATTTAACAAGTTTTTCTACCTGATGAACCCTCCTCACTCTATCCTATTTTCATTAAAGGCTGAATACTATTATAAAATCTAATACCCATTATTTGAGAGAATATTGAACAGAATAACAAACATTTAATTGTATAGAAATACCCACAAAGAAAATTAAATGCCTAATTTTTTAGATTTAAAATGAGATATAGCAGATTTCATATGTAAATAGAGATACTTGAAAGCTGTAGGTCAAAACTCATAAAGAGTGGTAAATTCTAAAAAACAACTCATCCGATTATATGTTTCGTTTACCAATAAATTTCTAGTTATAAAAGGAGCATATCCTTAGAACAGATCCTTCTTTCGCTTACGGTATCTGGCAATACTTCTTTACGTTCCACAAAAGCTTTGTATTACCATACCAAAAATACTCCTCCTTGGGCTGGTTAAGAGATTTCTGGCTGATATATGGGGAGGTATCTCGTATCTATCTACTGTACAGTACAGCCGTATTTACACCCAGGAAATGTTTTCTCTACAGTCGTTTGTAAAACAGTTAAAAAAATTGAAATACAATAAAATATGTAGGTGGGATTTACAATTTACACTCCCCAAAAAAACTGAAATAAAATTTAGAAATGTTGACTCACAATTAGCGCTGGATGAATTTATTTTGTTTTACATGCAGCCATCCATGTTAGATTTTTAATATAAAGAGAAAATATTTGTAAGGAGCCTTAAAATGAACTCGGGTATATGGTATATGAGACTAGCTCGTCCTGGTGTGAGTTTGCTCCAGATTTCAGTCAAAATGAGGTCATATAGGTTCTATGCAATAATGTCATTGGGTTGAACTGCATTTTCATGGTATTTACATGATATAAGCTGTTAGTGTGTGCGGAAAAATTTCGGAATTGATTATACACAAGCAATTTAACACAAAAAATTAAGAATTATTTGTTATTTATACGTTCGCGGAAGTCTAGAAATATTCTCACTGTAGTAAGATATTATTGCATAGGGTTTGGGACTGGTGTATCAAAAGCATCAAATGTAACACGGAAAAACAATTCCACCTCTTCCACGGATCTCCAAACAAAACGATTTTCACTATATAAAAATGAAAAATTAATGTTTATACCCACAAAATTTGTTATTAAAATACAATATTGCTGTGCTGATTTGCAACTATATTGTTGAGAATATAAGTTTGAGAAATAATTTGAGAAATTAAATCGCTCTAATTTAGATGCCATTCTTAAGAAAATATGCTATGAAGTGAAATTAAGAAAAGTAGGAAAATAATTCGTCAGATAAGTTTGTGTTTATTATTGGGTTGGCAAATGTGAAATTTGTAGTGAGTCATATTGTCGGCGTTGACAGTTTGTTATTTTAGGTTGGTATTATATTTTGACGTTCTGTGTGTTTTGTTGTTCTGTTTGTTTTCTAAATAATAGTTCTCATAAAGTCCTTAAATCGACTTTTTTAGTGTTTTTTTTTAGTTAGTTTTAATAAATTTCGAAAAAAAACTAAAGCGATTTCGATAAAGATTGAGACATATATAGTTGCCATAAAAATGCATCGATTGGCTGATTTCATTTCCAAAATATCATATTAACAAAAATTGCATTTTCCTCGAAAACTTTGCCTATTATTTTTTTATCTTACCTACAAATCATTCTTACAAAATTGGTACCCAGCTGTTACCATTTTCCATATACATCGGATTAAAAAATAACCATTTTGTTTCTTAAAGTGATTATTTTAACACCTGCCCCACTTAATGACTAAAAAACACAAATATTGTTGTATTTCGAGATTGCTTTATTGTTTTCGTATTAAGAGGTAGCAAATGCACAATTTTTAATCTACAACAAGTGCTCGAATTGACCCCCTTCTGACTGACTGACAAGTAAAAATAATAATATGAGGGGACTCCCCTATTACCGGTCAAATAGTATATTTAGGATAAGGTGATTGAAAAATGTAGGCAAACCAGAAAAGGTGAAAAAATAATACACTGGTTATTAAAAAAAGTCAAGAATTGATCATGTTAACGAGCGGATTTAAATGTAAAAATCGATCGACTCTTTTTCTGATCGACTCAAATTGTGAGAGGACTCAGAATATTGCCACTGCTTAAATCCACTCAGAAGTGAATTTGCTTAAGATTTGAGTCCAATCAACATTTGAGTTCGATCAAATTTCAAATTTTGATAGGATTCAAATCGAATTCAACTACTGTAACCATAATGAGTGGGTTCACGAAGTCTTTTTGATTAACCGAGTTTGAAAACTAAGTTGTAAAATAATTTATGGTCTTAAAGTAATGAATATTAATTTTTGTTTTGTTTTATATTGATGACTGTGATTGTTATTTTCATCTTGACGATAATAAAAATATATAAAATTAACAATAAAACTTTTATTGTTGAAAAGACCTTAACCGTCCGGTTCTAGGGGAATTTTCCCTAAGACCCTCCAACCAGATGGTGCGTTGAAGGCCTTTATGAGAACAACTAAGTAGGCACCTACACATTGCCTTTTATGCCTATTTCACGCAGCATGAATGATGTCATGCCTGGTATCTTTTGGTTTAACAAATTCCAATCACAAAATCTCACATCATTCAAAATCTATTTCTATATATTATCTCACACGCAGGTCCTGATGTTCGCGACTTGTCGATTAAAATTTGTTGGATTACTAGAATCTTTACCTTTGATTACTCAAGAAATCTTTGTATACATTGTGTATACCTCGATCCCTCTCAAGGGACATGTAAGACAACGTTCAGTATTTAATCTTTTTACTTTTTAATTCTTATTTAACTTCTTATTGTTGCATCTCTTGAGAGTATTTCAGAGATTTTTTTTCCGATGAGAACGGACGAGTGACGAAGAACACGCTTTTTTCTTTAGATCATGATTCGGTCTATGTTTAGAAATTTCAAAAGCTCCTCATTTTGTCAAGTTTATACGTTGTATGCCGTTAAGAGAAAGATCAATTACAGAGGTGGTTAAAATCACTGGGGTTTATAATCGATGATGATGATAAATTCCGATTTGTTATTGGGTTATTGAAATTGACTTCATTAACTAATGCTGATAAGTTGAGAGACCCATTTTAGAAGAGGGTCGAAAAGTTCGATGGAAGCAAACTTATGTATGGTATGCTATTCAATTATTAAGTGAAGGCGTAAAGGTAATAATATAACGAAATAGAAGAGCTACTTCAGCGAAACTCCGTTATATAAGGAAAACAGTAGCCTATTGCACATAAGGGAATCCATTTTTTGACCCCTATGGTTCGATGAAACCAGTAATTATCACTACTTTGTCTAATGGTTATTATACTAAAAAAAATCAGATAAAATATTGAAGAAAGAAGCATAAAAATTAGAAACCCAACAAAATTAGAAACTCTTAAAGAAAATGGAATATTAAGCAAAATGTGAATTTTGACAAAAGTTCGTAAGTACTGCGAAAAGCACAAAGAAATTAAAATAAAGTTGTTTTCTATAAAGAGTTTATAATGTTTGTCCGTGGATTGATTTCTTATCGAAGATAATTAGTATTTAATAGGACGATATTTATGTATTGTTATTTGGTGTTGTGAAGTGGATTGCACGATCTGTACTTTTAGGAGAAGAACGTATGTCAGGCTGCACTTAATTGTACTAATAAAAAAATACAACTGCAAACGCTTACGCTTTTCAAATATATAGTTGCATCTAAACTTATCTTGATATTATGATCTTTTCAATGTAATTATGTTTTATAATTTTTATGATAATAATAATATAAAATAGTGCAGTGGAGATGAGTGGATAACGGATGTGAAATATTCCAAACAAGAAACCACTTTTCTATTGTTGATAATATGAAAAGAATCAAACACGTATGTATTTCTACAATTTAAACATTTCTTTATATAATTTTTACAAATATTCGTTGTATGGAAATTCTTAGTAAGCATTTACGAAAATAAAAGGGAACGAGCCAGATATAATATCTTAACGTTTTTCAAAACTCGGTGGCTACAAATCTGTCCGGAAATTAAACCAAAAATATTTTTGTAATCCATTTATAAACTAAAAATAAAGCAACACATTTTTGAATATATTACGTAAACCGAATCGAATCGTAAATTTTTCAGAAATGGACGTTAGGTGTTTATCGATATACTAAAACTTTTCTCAAAATTTTTATGAAAAAATTAATTAAAATCTTTCGTTTCGAGCTTTGTACTCAATCATATGTCACATCAATTATTCCAATGATACTCGTTTTCAAAATAATACTAAATACATGAATTATGTAACTTTTACAATACGCCTCCTTATTCAGACATCACTCACTTAATTTTGATACATATAGCTGTTTGTAACCTAAAGCTCCTGTATGTGAATACACATCTATTATAAAAACAATGACCTTCAAATAAGAAGTATAGATTTGCGAATCTATTAATTTACCTAGGTCATTTCTTTGTCTGCCTTAAATTAATTCATTTTGAGCTGAACTTCACTTTTAGAAGGAAAGCGTTTTAATACACATTCAAATATGTATAGAATATTATTTCCTTACTTTACTGTAATTCATTTTGTTCTGATGTGGGTAGCATCTTAATTTATAGTATCGCATTTTGAAATCTTCATTCTTTGCCATATCCGCAATAATTTCTTACTAAAAATAATTACATTTGAACTTTAAAGGTTAATGCTTTAAGCAGACGCCCTCTTGCCTTACCTCACATCAGTTTTTTTTTGTTTAACAAAAAGGTGAATTTATCCAAAATTCTTCTTGTTCAAAGCTTAAATAATTATAGAACTTGGCAAATAATTAGTAAAGGCGGGCGACCTTTAAATGTCTAACATAATTTGCAGAGAACTTTTATTAAGCAGTTGCTTTTGTTTGCGCCTCCATAAAGGGCGGTGTTTTAGATAAATATTGCCCGGACAATATTGGAAAATTTTTAGAACTCATATGGCAAACGAATTCAAAACTGTTCTAAAATGTGTGCAAATAGATGAGGTGCTCAATTCTATGCAAGAAATTTCAAATCAGATAACCCAAAACACCGATTTTGGAGATATTTATTGCACCTCAAGGAATCCTGTGAGTGATGTGCTAGCAGACTAAGATATTGTGAAAATATGGATGTTATAGGCATTTATATGATAATTGTAGCTACCAATTTGCAAGACTGCAAATATGATTTTTCAGGTATTACTTAAAGGCTGAAGTTCCCTTTTGCAATTTTACCAAGGATTAAACAAATATAGTAAGGAGTAAATGAAGTAGGTACAGAAAAAAGGCAGTATTTGTAATTTGTTATATATCAGCACTGGGAGTTGAACATATCCCAGGAAGTGGGATAGAAAAGAATTCCCACTTTTGTAAGGATTTGAAGTTATGGACTAAGCGATTAGTGAGAATTCCACTAAACTGGTAGTTTCAACTATTCTAGGTGGACATTTTATTACAATTTCAATAGGTTAAATATTAAATAGGTAGTATATAGGAACGAGACATTCAGATCCTTATTTTAGATTAAAAAAAAATATTGAAAATGCACTTTTTGTTTTCTAAGTTTTCTAAGATTTTTGTTTAATCTACATTGTATGAGATGCCCGTATACTATGTGCTTCGCCATCTCAGTATCTTTTAGGCACAGTCTACAGGTGGAGTCTCTAGAATCCCCATTTTTGGAGATGATATCCAAAGCTCTCAAATTCGGTAATAAGAGAAACCAACTATCTAAGTGTTTCTCGCTTTTTCTAATCGACTCACCCGACAGTCTAATTCCTTTCTTAGTCTGCCGGCGAGAGATGCTCTGTAATATTACCAATAATTTTTACTTCCTACTGTTACTAGAAATATAGTAGCTATTTTGTTATTTTAACAATTTTTCCTTATCCTTGGAATTCCTAAACTTGCTTTAATATCCGCTTGATCGTTCGTCACTAAAGTTTAGCTCAAAAACCGCCCAAATTTCGGTCTTGAAATTAGGCACATACAATTTTCTGAAAGTATAAACGTTGACTGAATTCTAACAGTTTTCTAAAGAGTTATGCTTAAAATCCAATTTTCTATCTTTACTATTCCCGAATGTACTGGTTGAAATTCACTAAAATAATCAAAATATAGAACTGCACGAATAAATTGTAGGAAAAATGTTTTGAACTTTTTGTAATCACAGATTTAAATAATTTCTGAAAGTCTGTTTAACACGTTGACGTTCGTTCGTTTTTTTGAGTAAATTTTTCGTTCAAACAATCAACAATTGGAACACTATTCCATTCAATCGAAAAAATTTGTTATGGTCAAGCATCTCCAAACAGAATCCCTTCGAATATTCCACTATCGCGCCAAACGCTTCTCTCTATCTTTCATTTTCAATTTTCGTAATAGTTTTTGTATTTTATTTTGATTTTTATCGCTGTTGTTCTTTTTTCTCACTTTTCTTATTTCATAATTTTTTATTTGTTAATTTTCATTTTTTTATTCATAATTTCTGATTTCATAGTTTTAGTTAAATTTATGAACTT
>QYTT01082858.1:18717-29829 GCA_006980735.1 Dasypogon diadema
CCAGCTGTTGCAAATAATGTAAACATTTATCTTTATACTAACGACGTATTATATCATGAATCGCCCTATTCTATCTTCTCGAAGAATCACATAAATTAGATAAAATTTTCACTTGGTCAATAAACAACCGTTTACTGTTAAATCCTGAGAAGTCACAATGTATCTATTTCTACAATGATTAATCGAACCCGATTCCCCATCAGTTCTTTTGAATAAAGTTATTTTTCCAAAGTTGTGCAAGGTAACCGACTTCGGAGTTGCTGTAAAAAAAATCATATAAAATGTTGAAGCGAGACTAGGTAGAATATATAGCGGACTGCGAAGGCTAAAAAGTAAAGTCGCTAATTTTTCCACATTTCACTTTTAGAAGCTTGGTTTATTCCAAGTTAAATAGCATCTGTGTATGGAGGTAGTCTTTAATGATTGCGTACATCCTCGGACTGCGGAAGCGTGTCCATGTTTCGCCTTATCGATCGCAAGTACTTGGCAGCTCGTTAAGTGTTTTCATGTTATAGTTACTTTTCGAAGACCACCTCAGGAGGGTCGAAGTTACTTTGCAGATTTATATTACAATCAAATGTACTTTCATTTTGCAAAGCTTGATGCCGCTTGGTTTATGGAAATTATATGAGCTTATATGAGATTGTAGTACACAAAAATACAATCATGCAAATGGCTTAATAAATCCCCAACCAACAAAAATCATCCTAACTTAGGGATCATCTAATCCGATTTTCGATATCTTATTGATTTCTGTTCATGAGAGGAGAGAGAAAATTATTGGATAAATTTAGATTTTTTCCAAATTGGCATGAAATTCCAAAAAATCAAATTTTATTGATTTTTTCAGATAACCTCTATGTTAAGAACTATTTTTTCGGATGATGATGATGTAAAATTTGATTTTAGATGAAAATTGAAGGTTGATACTGTTGTGTGTGATGTCACGTATCTCCGCAATAAAATCATCTGGAAAATTTCTGAAATATAGTACAAGGGTAGACTTTTATTTCTAATAGGATTGCATCCTTTTATTCCTACAACTCCCATCTAAAAAAACCTCTTTTTCAGACCACAAGATTGGGTTTGACCCTTAAATTAAAAAACCCGAGTTTTTTCAGAGAACTCTTAAAATTTACAAATTCCCAACGCGATAAAATATTATTAATACCAAGCTTTTACGAAACGGATATGGAACGCTCTTTTCTTGTCCAAGTCATTCGTTTATGGAATGAACTTCCTCTTTAAATATTCAAACGGCCGGCGCATTTAAAGCACTGGTTAAAAATCACCTAATGTATTATAGTTATCTCTCGTAATATTAATCTTATTTTCTTCTCTTCGTTTGGGAAGTTAAGTACATAGTTAAATGAGTTCATCTTACAATATTGAACTTTAGTTTTTCATTTTATTATTTTGTATTTATTATTGTGTTTTTTTTTTTCTGCAGTACACTTTTTTAACTCTGTTTTATTCAGTACTTAAAAGGGTTGTAAATCTTGTATAATCAGCCAGCAGTGATTAGTGATTAAGACAACACCTGATTAGAGTTTATTTCGATAATTTTGATCATCGTATTATTCGACAAAGTTCTTTTGCAAACTTTCTGAAGGAGTCCCGCTTCCTAGTTTTGGATCTTCTTTTGGTTTTAGCGTAACATGTAAATTTTTCTTCAGTTAAACGACTTTGTTTTTAAGATGTATGAATACCACCAATTTTGACTTGGAAATAAAATTAAAAAAAACCTTTCAGATTAATGATATTTATCGAATTTAAAGCAATTAAAATTGTGCCGACAGTTTTTTTGGAAAAATTTTTTTGGTAAGAAAAGGATACACAGGGTGTATTAATATAATTTTAAATTGCTGGAGCTTTGGTAGACTGAGAGGTATATTTGTTTTATATGTGAAAATCCTGCTTTTAACTTTTTCCACAGTAGTACAAAAATATTGTAAACATACTGATACATCATCACATTTGTTTTGCAAATTATTGTTTTAAATTAAATTTGATAGCAGTAAATTTGTAAAAACATATTTAATGTAAGATTTTCTTCAAAACTTACCGGAAATTTTTATTTTTATCTTTCAGGAGTCTCGCGGAAAGAGACCCCTTAAAATTTGGGATAGTTGGCGAAATGTCCGCAAAGGTGTAGTTGTTGGTAGCTTTGAAGAATTAATAGTTCGGGGTAAGTAATATACATATATATTATTTTAAATAAAATTAAAAATGTTGGTCCTTGAGATACGAATAGGGAGGAACATAAAAAATAGATTTAATCGTAAAAAAAGAAACGAAAGAGTTTTATGTATTTTTTCGAATTTACTTAGCCTCATCCATGATCTATATATGGTCCTAAGATAATGTTGCCAGATAACGACATATAACACATAAAATTCCCTTTTTACGTCTTCAAAATTTCCGGATACCTTTGTAGTCCTCTTGCAGGATAATCTTAGGCATCTTGTGGCTTGTTAAGAAAACAGTAAGTAACTAAGAGCAAGCATAAAATAATTTTTTTTATTTATATTAGCTCCTTTATTTAAAACGTTATTAAAAACTTCAAAATACGCAACACTTGCTGAACTATTCAGTTATATACATAAAATTTATATCTAAAAAGATATACCAAAAAGGGGCATAAAAAAAATATATAAAGGGCACAAAGTCTATCAAAAAATTGCACAAAACTAATACAACTGTAACATGAAAGTCACTAAAAAACTATAAGAAAAAAGATAGAAAAAGAAGACACAATACTTATATAAAAAAACTACAAATTTTGAAAAAAGTACTATAACATTGAATACTTGAACCTAATATAAACAATATCGTTTCCATCAAAAATCGAAAAATATTTCACTTATTGTGGTTCCACTGAAAAAATAATTTCCAAATTTCTTGTTTCAATGAAACCGTTTTTTGATTTTAAATCAATGTATTCCACCGAGAGTTCGTCTGCTTTTTTGTTAAAATCTTTTCCCAAAAAAATTAAGTATGAATTCCCATAAAGAATATTGAAAACAAGTGAGAGCTACAACAAGGGGACAAAATTTTGGATTTCTTAGAAATACGAAAGTTAAAAATGATTTAAACGAACGAACAATTTAGTAATCAAGAATAGATTCTCGCGGAACCACCCTGTAGTATCAAGCACACCTACAAGTTTCTCCCGAATAGAAGTACACAAGATTTATAATTATCTTTTTTCGCACTAACTACCAAGCGGTTGTAGACTATAGTTGATTAAAAGAAAATAAAATAAAAGATAACTAGGTAATATCGACATAAAACAATTAACCTATAGTGTTTAATGCGGGAGAAAAGCAGAAAGAACAACATTACGCAGAGATATGATTCCTTAAAAGCGCCCTAAATGTACCAATGGTGACCGCTGCTTGAATGTTAAAAGGTAGATCATTCCAAAGAGGAACGAAATACCCACAACATTATAAACCATATAGTTCTATTTCTAGTCATACAATTGCATTATTTAACAATTAATTTAAGAAAACATAATATTCCTGCTAAATTGACAAGAAAAGAAATTACAACCAGAACGTGCAGTATTCGTTTTTGTGATTTGTAACATGTGAAATTTGTTCACCTGCAAAGGGAGATAGGAAGTGAAAACAATGGCTTTTTATTTTGTAATTTTCTTTGAAACACTTTGCGGTTAAGAGTCTTCATCAGAGCAAATCTTCAGACAAAATTTCAGCAGTCATTGTATTCTGGTTAAAAAGGACGATACAAACATAAAAGTCGACATCTGAATTATATAAGCAAAACCGAGTAGTTCCAGGGTGAATGTGCTCTTTAGGAGGCAAGAATGCAGACATAGAATACTTTATTATTAAACAAGTGAATGGGGACAACAACAATTAGATATATGTATGCATTTTTCTTTATTATTTCGTTTTTAATATTTCACTTCAGTGGCAAAGGTTTGAGGGACGGGTAATATAAAATAACTTATCTATAATAGCAAGCAAGATGTTTTGAATTTATGATAGCATATATATATATATATATATATATCCTATGGGAATTTGCGATCTGCTATCTTTTGTGTAGCCTGGATTAATGATAAATAACTTTAGCTTACAATATAAGAGTGGTTTTATTGAAAGTGACACTTGACAGCTGTGTGATTCAGTAATAGTAGTAATTTAAAAAAACTGGCAGCTCGAAGCAACCAGCTTTAGTCCGAAAAGCGTATGTTTAAATTTTTCGGGCAGAAATTTTGATTATCCACTCCTGCCAGATATGAGTTTTCTGATTTTGCTTTTTAGGATAAGTGAAATCTGGCAGAATCGTGGCAGCTATAAGGTGATATAAAAAAGATTATGTGATGTGGTTTGGTTACATTCTGAGTGGTAGGGAAATAATTATAATTGAATTGTATCTAGGGTTTTAGTCCATGTTGAATGGACGATTAATCGCATGAGGTTGTGGGAGATGTAAAATGTTGCAGTAAACAGTCAGAAAAGCGTTGCCGCCAAATTTTCAACCATGCAGACCTTTTCTTTTTTTCTTTGGAGGGACCAACGCACAGCAGAGGTCCCGATACACAAAGTGGTTATAGACGATACCTGGCCCGTCTTAGAATTACCTCTGTTGCAGGCCAATTGAAGCGGACTTATTCCGACGAGACACACAAAAAAGTCAAAATAAGATCGCACGGCCTTTAATTGAGATTAATGAGCTTTAATTATGTATTAGCAATTCGTGCCACGAACTGTACTAATTAAGCCACCGCTTCAAGCTCCACTCGACTCTAACCATACAAACCGAAATACGGGACGGATAAATATATTCCGAAAATGGTCAAGAGGACCCAAAAATTGGTTCTCCCTTGTTTTGTCCTCAAATTTGTGGCCATATAAAATGGGCGCGCGTACTTGTATCAACGTTTTAGGTATTTAGAAACAAATGAGTCTCGACTTTAATATATAGTTGCGCGAAAAAGCGACATTAGAAATGCCAAGAGAGAATACTTTAATACTAAGTTGAATGCTGAGTTTGAACCTAATTTTTTACGGTTTCAAAAAATAGCCATAATTCATTCTATTCTGTCGTATTATGCGAGAAGAGCTGATTACCTCAATTTTTTCTGTGAAAATTGGCTAATCAGTTCTATTGGGTGAAATTCTTTGCCATCTGGGCTTATTAAATTCCTACTTCTTTTAACTGGCAAGTATATTCTTTATATTACGAACACTAGCTTAACTATATCTACTTCCCAATGGCTTATTAGACTGCCATTGTCATACTTGTCCGCAAGAAATCTAATGTCGAATCATCTGCTGATTTTTCCTCTATAAGTCTTATATCGTTTCTGTGTAAGTTTCTATTGAATTCTTGTATAGACAGATTGGTGGTTATATAGAAGTTAAGAAGAATTAACTTCCTGACAGTCAGAGCTCCGTTCTTTTCGTAGTTACGAAACTGCAACACTGAATACCTCCACTAATATTAGAGCCTTCATGGACAAGAATAATAAAAATAAAATACTTCTTGATCTTCTCAATTCCTTCGTCAGCGTTGAACATGGAATTCTTCTCTGGAAAACAGGTTTAACACGTTCAAGAGAGCTTTCTCAATTTGTATTTAGGTTTTCGTGTAATTTTCTCTTAAAGTTCTCGCGTGACCCACCGGTGGGTCACCCCGGCATGAACGTATTAATTTAAGTACTTTGCAGTTTCTTTGGTTAAGTCGTTCAATTTTAATCATGTCCAGATAGGTTCACTGCTTATGGTGTCCTGCAAGGTTCAGCACTTTGCCCGTTGCTATTTAGTCTATTTATTAATGACCTTCGACAATCCTGATGATGTGTAGCTGCAACTAGGTAGGCCTATTGTGTTGCTTAAAGACAGCATTGTACGTAGTATTGGTTCCAACATAGATAAGATATATGAATGGTGCATAATGAATGGTTTATCTCTTAGAGGTACGTTTTAATGACTGAGTTCGTTTTATCTTTGGTCTGCAAAGATTTGTCCATGATTCACCCTAAACAACTACAGGCTTGGTTCATCTATGAGTTATTTGCGTTGGGAAATTTAATTCTGAATATTTTTCGGTGATTTCTTAATACTGTTTTGATACCACATTATATTTTATGTAATCTCTTCAAAAAAAACTCATTTAAATATAAATTCTCTTTTTAGGCAAAGATAAATTAGGGGTTCCAGCCTCAGAACCAGTACGAGTAGTTCTCGAGTGCGATGGAACCCAAGTCGAAGATGGTGAATATTTTAGGACATTGGCCAATAATACAGTTTTGTTATTATTGAGGCAGGGAGAACGATGGTATCCTACAGGAGTTGATGTAATTAAAGCTGGTAATTTTCTTGGATGTATGCAATAGATATAGAGATAATTCTTCTAATTTTTTTAGCGATATCAGCTATACCAAAAATCGTCTGCGAGACGATTCATGCTTTAGAACTCCACGATGAAACGCCATCTTGGAAAATTATGGATAATAAGGGTCGAGTCACGGTTGTCCTGCACTGGGATCAACGGCAAGCAGGAACACAACCGAGTAGTAGCGGTGTCGTGGGCGGACTGGTTGGCCCAGGGAATGGTTTACCTCCCGACAAATATTCACCATCGAAAAAAGGCCTGTCAGCACAGAGCTCATTGGATAAAACATCACCAGCACCACAGCGTTATCCTAGTCCACAAATAACTGTAATTAGTGATGAAGGTCCATCAAGTATATATCATCCTAGTCGCCGCCTTTCGAAACAAGGTGGCTCCTTTGACAGTGCTGTCGGTGCTGTACACGTACATACACCAGAATGTGCTCATCATGTTCACACGCCGAGTCGTGCTGGAAGCCCTAGTACTACAGAATGTGATTTTCATTGTTGTGCCCTGCACGAAGAAGGACGAAAAATTGCTGTACATAAAAGCGTGGCAACGTCACCCATACAGGATGGCACGTCGAGTCCTCAACCCCAGTCGGTAACAATATCAGGTGAGCCAAGTGGTAGTATGCAACGTAGAGCTTCAGGTGCGAAAGGTCATGTACGGTTCTTGGATATCGCTCCAGAACGTGATAGTTCCGAAAGTGAAACAGAAAATACGGTTATGGAAGACGATAAAACCACAACAGAGAAATTCCTATTGTTAATCGATCAGCTATCTGTAGATCAAAAACGTCATTTAAGTATTAAGGATATTGGTATTATATTAGAACGTTTAAATTCAAAAATCCTAGATGTTGAACGTTTAGATCGTGAATCCGAATCAGATGATTGTTACAATTGGACGATAAAAGCCACGATACGTGGTGACGCATTACGTGAATTAGGTGTTATATATAATGGTAATTACTATGCAATCTCAGAACATCCTGGTTATAAAGAGGAAGTGGAAGAGAATGGTGATGAACCTGAAGAGGAAGAGGAAGATAGGCTTTAATCAATTTTCTAATTTTAATAATATTTCTAATTGTTTTTAAGGAATTATTTATTTAAATTGATATATTGTCTAATCGAAATTTGTTTATATGATTTATTTACCAAAATCAGGTGTTACAGTACCGGTGCTACTGCCTGAACATCTCGGCTATAGTGAAGTGAACAAGGATAGCGAACTTCGAGGCATTCATAGAAATTGGCTTTGAAATGCATTTAAATTTCATTCCTTTCATCAAATCACAAAGTTTTGTTGATTTCCTAAAGATATAATGATTAAATTGTTTCTGTTTTATATTTTATTTTATTTTTACAGTTATTACTTACTAAATTAGTTATATATAGGAGAAAAGTATATTTATTTATGGAAAAAAGCAAAATTACGAGTGAATATAATATAGAAGAATGAAATTTATTAATAAATTGAGTAGAATAGGAAGATTACAGATACAAAAAAACACATACATACTTAAAACACATACCAAAAATTATCGGATAAGTTTAAAAGAAAAGACCTTTATAAAAAAATCGACGAATCATTATTAAAAATTATATTTGAAAAAGGTAAAGAAATCCAAACAAAAATGTTGTGATCATGAACCAATTATTTTAAACCTTTAAAGAGATTTTATGAAAAAGACGAAAAACGAAAAAATAAGCAAAGAAAATGCACCCTAAAATATAGACATAAAATATAGTAATACAAAAATGTTATTTGGTAAATTTTAAAAAAAAATATTTAATTTGAATCGACATACGTACGTATATTAAACGTTATGTTATGTGTTTGTAATGCGCAAACGCATAGAAACGTTAATCTTAATAATCAGGCGTAAAATAAATTCAAAAATTATTTTGCGAATGAAATGCGCACAAAAGAAACAAATACACAAAATAAGGAAGCAAAAGTATTTTAAACAAAAAGTGTTACATATTAATTAAGATCGTAATAGTTACGTATACGGAAGATAATCACCTACACTTATTTCACCAAGATTTTTCCCAACGATGTACTGCACTGGAATCGATTTTCCGTACCTCCAAATATATAAAAGTATCTCAATACTTTTGCAATATATTTCAACAAAGATGTAGTAGCAAGTGTACAACTATAAGAGTGCCAAATTTATCCTAGCTATATATGTTTCGATTTGGTAGTGATTTTGTAAACAGTCTTCCATCGTTATCAACTGTCAAGAGATACTATTAGTTCTTTTTTCTGTTTTATGGGATGTACAATATAATTTTTGTGTATTCTTCCTGCAAGTGCTTTTAAAAAAGGATACATACAATATAATAGCGAACTGAGGCATGACCTGTAAATTTCTATACTATTTTTTATTATTATGTTTTTTTTTTACTAAAAAATTGTGTAAGCCCAACATAAATCATATTTAGCAAAGTGTATGTGCCAGTTGAAGTAATAGTTTTGAATTTTTAAACCTGATCTATATAACAAAAAAAAGAAGAAAACAGCCAGAATAATGTGTCATTTTTATCAGTGGCCAGAAGAGCAAACAGTTTCACGCTCAGTTTTCTTTGAATATCAAATTAATAAACAAAATAATGTTCATAATCATCGAAGAATAAAATTCATAGAAGACAACTAAATATTTTATTTCATTGTATTTCCTTTGAGTGTACAGTATATGTGAATATCTATCGTATTTAATTATCTAATTTGCATGCAATATGGACCCAATAATTGAGGACTTATGCCTGTTTTCATAATGTTCATACTAATGTTGATGTAAATAGATATGTAATTGTTGCATTGTAGAACGCATCATTGATAATTATAACCCGGATTAATTTGTTGAAGTCGTGATAGTTGTAAGTCAGAAGTAGGACATTTTGTTGCTTTGAGGCCTAAAATAATTATTCACAGAATTTCGAAATATTTTTTAATATATTCATAATAAAACAGGAGTGCAAACACAAATGCAGCAAAGGGCCGTATATACAACATTATTCTGTTAAACAAAATATATTTTTTCCTGTTTTAATCCATGCAGGCAGGCATACGGCAGGGTTCCATACTGGCCGCTTCCCTGTTTTGCCTTTTCATTAACGACCTTAAATTTACAATATAATTTATTTATAATTCCATTTTTTATTGGAACAGGTTCATATTGCTTCCCCTGGGTTTCAGGCTGGTTAACATTTTATAAAAGCAACACCATCTAGGAAATTTCTTAAAACTGGTGCACCTCAGGACTCCATAATTGATCCTATTCTCTTCTGTTTTCATATTAACGATATTCTTGATGTTCTCTTGGATGTTTCTATGCACTTATTTGCTGATAATGTAGAAATTTACCTCAGCCGACCAATCGGCCTGATGGAAGACTGCCTTAGCCGCCTCAATGATGATATTCAGCGTATTTATGATTGGAAAGCGCAAAAAAACTTTCACCATCAATCCTAGCAAGTCGAATTGTCTGCCTATTTATTAATCTGGTTTCAGAGCGGACCATTCTTGTAAAACTGTTCTTTTCAAAATTATGGAAGACTTACCTCTAGCAATAGGGTGTCAGCAATTGAAGAATACGGGTACCTTTTTGATTTTGCCAAGGCCTTTGATACAGTTGATCACAATATACTCTGCAGGAAGCTTATTATCAATTTTAATTTTTCAATGCATTTTATTTTTTGTTTTCTTAGTGGTCGCACGCAAAGGATCTTTTTTAATGGGGTTTACTTGAATGCTGTTCCAATTACTTCGGGCGTTTTTTAAGGTTCCATTTTTGATCCATTACTATTTTCAATTAATGGGATTTTTGATTGGCTATCTTTTGCAACTTTTGTATTTTTATGCCAAAGATGCGCAATTTTTGTTATCTAGGCCTCTCAGAATAATTGAAAATTATATCCTCTCCCTCCCTTGAAAATTATATCCCTTTCCTTTCATATGTTCGCCCCCTTACACAAAATCTTTGATACTCCCTAGAGTCATTGCCTGGCTGCTTCCCTAATTCAATAACTAACGACTCCAATGACAAGTTGCTCATGGTTGTTAACCTGTTTTTTTTATATTGTTGTTGATGGATGTTGGAATAATCGGAAGAACCAGGCGATAATTACTAATCATTTCTCGTTTACATTTTTGTTATACAGAGGAATTATATACATACAACGATTTCCATACAGTAGAAAAATCCGAGGTCCTTATTAAAAAATAAACAGGTAGGAACCTTATTTTATAACTAATATTTATGACGATGATTTTAGAAAAGCACCACTCGCATTTAATGTTTTTAAATAATGAAACAAAAATACTGTTTTAAATATTTGCACACAAATATCGTACCAGCCTTGTTTATCCACTCATTTTTCACCATTAATTGCATACTGTTCTTAGAAACTTTCTTTTGGAGTGATATTTTGTGGCACGGTTTGGTGGCATAATGTACAACGCGGTGGATCGTGGTTCATGAGATTTGGTGTTCAAAATCCACTGGCGATGATCGAGTTTTTTCTTTTGATAACAAACCGATGTCTGAAAGTGTTGGTTCTTCTTACAACAATTAAGAGGCTTGGAATCCACATAGCATCAATTGCAACATTTTTGAAGAGAGTGGCTTTGATCTTTAAACCAGTGATGACTATAGCTCATGATAGTTCAAATTAAATGCATCATTTCAATGTTTTGTTCAGATAGGAAATTTGTCTTTCTTTTGTTTGC
>QYTT01082858.1:29849-41705 GCA_006980735.1 Dasypogon diadema
ACTTGAATGCTGTTCCAATTACTTCGGGCGTTTTTTAAGGTTCCATTTTTGATCCATTACTATTTTCAATTAATGGGATTTTTGATTGGCTATCTTTTGCAACTTTTGTATTTTTATGCCAAAGATGCGCAATTTTTGTTATTTAGGCCTCTCAGAATAATTGAAAATTATATCCTTTCCCTCCCTTGAAAATTATATCCCTTTCCTTTCATATGTTCGCCCCCTTACACAAAATCTTTGATACTCCCTAGAGTCATTGCCTGGCTGCTTCCCTAATTCAATAACTAACGACTCCAATGACAAGTTGCTCATGGTTGGTTGGTTGCACAATTAAGAGGCTTGGAATCCACATAGCATCAATTGCAACATTTTTGAAGAGAGTGGCTTTGATCTTTAAACCAGTGATGACTATAGCTCATGATAGTTCAAATTAAATGCATCATTTCAATGTTTTGTTCAGATAGGAAATTTGTCTTTCTTTTGTTTGCATGTTTTGTCGCAGTTTTTAAGTTAACTCCAATAAGGTTTCTAATTATTTTTTTACTATGTTGACATTACAGTTTTTCAGTGATATTGATGTACAGTACACTATCTGTTAAAAGGAAATATTAGCTATTTTGTATTGAATTTCGTTTTGTTTTTAATTTCGCTGGCTCCATTTTACTCAATCCGTCTCCCATCTCATGTTGTTGAGAAAAATGGAACTAACGCCTGCTTGGGATCACAGAAATGAATTCGACATTAATTTTATCATCACTAGAATCTGAGCAGCAAAACTTTCGAATTCGACATTTGACACGATAATTTTGAAAGTTATTGATATTATCTTCAGCATATACACTTGCTAAATGTAGATTTGATATAATACAATATTAACATGTTCAACCTGGGATTATCTTGTCTCGCGCTAAATGGATTTTTCCATCTAATTCTCTCAAATGTGGGTGATGTGGTCAACTACGCATGTGCCTGTTAAATATGTAAATTTCATTTCCGAACCTTCGGGGTAATTTTAATTAGGTGTGCTTGCATATATTTGTATTGTACCCTTTATGTATACCTACAGCAACAATTTCTTTGGCACTAATACTCTCAAAATCCTGGTTATTGTCGTTTTTCTTTTTTATACTTCAAGGAATGCTTTCAACAACCACTAATGTATGTTCTGCGTCTGAAAATATTACTTGTATATGGACGGATGTACATTGATATTTCTTGTGTTCATTTTGACCAGTATATTGGTCGAAAATAGTAAATTACACATGTAAAATAAACAATGACTGGAATTTGTCATTCATGTTTGTAGCACAATGCTTATTTGGATTTGGCACAGTTTTTGAACGTCATCAAAGGCTGCGTTCTATGTTTACAACTGTTTGTTTTTATTGTAAATTTAAAGTTGTAAAAAAAAAGAAAAAAATTTATAAGTAATTTGTATAAGCTGAAAGCTCATAAAAATGTTTTAAACTGCCGATTGTGTGTCGTTAAAAATACATGGGATTAGCATTTTCGAAATTTATATTAGGATAGCTTTGTGATTTTGGATAAGCATTCCTTAATAAGGATTCTTGTTTTTATGGCCTTAAAAACTTTCATGATGGGAGGATTCGTTTAACTTGTAAACTTATCATCTTTTCTTACCTCTATTCGAGTGGAGTACTATTTTCGAAAATGTTTTGAACCAACGAACAGAATTTCCTTTAACCGATGTCCTTTTGTTATAATTCACTTCTAATAACAAAAAAAACGAGAGTGGAAAATCGATTTATTTTATTTTAATATTTTACACTATATGTTACGAAAAAAATCTCACATGTACGCACACAAAAAAAAATCACCGTAGTAGTTTCCATTATTCCAAGCAATACAGTAACATAGGGGAAGTTAAAAAAAAAGAAAGAAAGCAGATTGCCAAAAATTTGTGCCAAATGGGTGAGTGTAAGAGGAAACAGAATCGCATATATATACATATGTAAATAATGTATGTATGTGTATTTATTGTTATGTTTTATACACTAATTTTTCTACTGACTATTGTAATTTTAAACAATGTTTTCATTGCAATTTTCCTTTGATTTAAGTAGATAAAAAAATTATTGATATGAGTAAATTGCTCAATTAGCAATAATTAACTAATTAACATTATTTAAACGACAAGATCTAGATTTGTTTTTTAATTTAAATTTAGTATTCAAATGTACTATTATGAGCAAAAAAAAACAACAAACTGCCATCAAATTTGAGCAAGTAAAATTTACTAAACATTTAATTAATTGATAGATCATCATATTGTAAAAAAAAATTGATTAAAATTATAAATACCAAAGTAAACAAACGATTTTTGTGTTTGTTACTACGTAAACTATAAAATGAACTGCCATAAACATTTTAGGTAAACAACTGAAAATAGCAAAAGTAATTAAGTATATAAAAGAAAGGAGGTGAAACAATTATTCTATTTGAAGAAATTAATTTTTGGAATAAGGACTGGGTCCTGATCGAATTAGAAAATGAAATTGGTGTTATAGTTGTAAAATAGTAAAAAACAAAGAAGAAATTTACTTATTTTGCTGCATTTGCAGAAATTTTTAAAAACTAGGTTGTGGAGCGTTTTCAATTGATGTTAATATGCTTCCAATAAATTTTTTAAGAATACGTGGCCAAAACAAACAGAGCTTTTATTTTAAGCGAAAATGTGTATTTTGCTTGCTAAGTTATGGTATTATTATACAGTGCCCAGGATACAAAGTAAATGTTTTTTTTTTCCTTTCTATACATACTGTCTTTTTTTAATTACAAAAAAAGAAGAGTAAAATTATACGGGTAGACATTTTAAACATTCTATTTCTTTGAGGTGTTTTTAAAAATGAACCTTTATTGATATTTTTGAAAAAATATTCTGTTTTCTTTAACAAAATTTCCTTGTTTTCAGGACTCTTTTACCTTTTGTAATTCAAATATAAACAAAAAAAGATATTTATCTTATAATAATGTAATTCGGAGTTGGGATTAATTTTCTATTAGCCATTATACCGTGTAAATTTAATAATATGCGATTTTATTTGGTTTTTTTTTTGCTAACTCTAATTCTATTTAAATGATTTATAATTACATCCAGAATTAAATTTTATTTTAACAAAGACAACCCCAATGATGATCACATTATGCATTATGAAAAGAAAATGATCCATGAGTCTTTTATTTTTAAAATAGTTCACCAATACGCAACGTTTTTTAAAATTTACACACTAACCGAAAATATGAAAACCAGAAAGGATACATTAGAATAATTGTCTAATAATAGGGATACCTATGTTTTTTATTGTAACAAAACACATTATGCATTGCAACTCTTAAATGTGCCTACTCATGGATTTCCCTACTAACACTCACGAAAAGTTACAATTCTAAACCTCTTATATATGTTACCAGTTACTGTTGATGGCGTTCTTGATAAGTTGATGGAATAGGCAAGGTCAACCAATAAATGAAACATTATAAAATTTAGCACAGCTTTGGGATAATTTTCATATATAGAGCAGAGTTCAACATCGATAAAGCAACAAAGCTACTATAGCTATGCTAAGAGATCGATACGAAATATCCTGTAAGAAAAGGGGTACTACGCTTTGAAGTACTCGAATTATATATATACGAATTGCAAGAAATGGGATGGTAACGTCTTTTGTATCTAAAGCAGGAGATTTTAAAAAGAAAAGGATAGAGAAATTATCAGAACGTTGGTAATAGCGGCGGAAATGATAAACAATGTCCATGTCAAAAGCGTTGGAAGTTGGAATATTTTTGCGTCGAAATAACCTTCAACAGTATCGTCACTGCCGCCTGGATGTCTTCAACGTCATATAATCAAGTCCCTTTTAATGCTATCTTCATTTTTGAGAACAAGAAGAAGTCTAAGGGAGCTAAGTGTGTCGAACATGGCGGATGCGGTGGGACGGGAAGCTTTTTTGGGCCATAAACTGTGATACGACAATAGCCAACAAACGTTGATGCTTTTGCTCTAGCGTAAGGAAGTGTGGTACAAAACTTGCACATACTTTTCATTGCCTAGTTTTTTTTTTTTAATTGTATGAGACCGTGAGGGGTCCCTTGAACTGGCCATTTCTAAGCCCATTGTTCCTCCAGCTGAGGATATTCAGTAGGCGGAACGTACTCTGTCATAATTCAGCCACCCGGTCGACTTAGTAAAAGTCAGAAGACTCTTCCACCCCTTTGGCCTGCCTGATACAGTTCGTTAAGGAAGTGGAATCCCACGTGTCTGAATCTTTACGCCGAGAGTGACAGAGTACAAAGCAAAGTGTGTCACAGTCTCTGCCTACTCCGCGCATCCCATACAATCGGCATGGTTTGAGCGACCGTGTGTTGATGTGCCTTTAGGAAACTATGTCCCGTCAGAATTGAAACCAGTAATCTTAATGATGGCTTACTTAATAGGAGCCATCATTAAGCCCCTTGGACACACAAAAATAATTGTCCCTGAACTTGTTTAACTTTTAGCCAGATCTCCGCTTGAAATACTCCGCAGTAGTTAGGTAAGCAGTAGAGTTCCCAAAAATTGTCTCTCTCTCTCTCTCTGTCTAGGATGATCTAGGTATTCTTAGGCATCAAATGCAGCCATGGTCAGCCTTAATATCAGTAATCAAGTCGTTCGACGTATGAAGAACATACAAAATGCTTCATTCAGCGAATTCCCGAATATGCTGTTCGATTGATGCGAGTAAATATTTGCTATCGGCCTATAGTATGTATATTCGTATATGAAGGTGCTCGTTATTTAAAAGAGTTCGGCAAATAGCTTTTGAAACGACAGATGAAATCTCAACACTGTGGTTCTTTGTTGTAGCTTCCCGCAGTTTATTTATCGGACAGTGTAGAGTAGAAAAGAATTCATCATTAGACTTCAGAAGCAGTTTTGTACTTTCGAGACCGAGAGGAGAAAGGACGAAGTGTAAGCAGTATCAGCGTAAATTTTGGTCCGACATTCCTATCTACAAACCTGTCGCATCTACAACTCGATCTCACATAAGATGAACACCTCAAGTGTCCGAAATCCCCCAAAAATCCGAAATAATCCCCAAATCAAAATCCACAAAGTCCACAAAAAATCCGCAACAAAATCCGAATTTGGGGACTTTGAGACGTTGGGGATTTTGTGCGTGGGTATTATATAACTTGGGTTTTCTGTGTCTTCGAGGATTTTGCGATTTTCTGGATTTTGTAACCTGAGAATTTTGGTTTTGGGTATAATGTGGGGTTCTTGTATGCATCACATATTCAACGTAGAGTACATGTTTCAACAAAACAATGTAGCCGTTTAATACCAACTTTGTTTATACGGAATTATTTTGCTGTAACCAAAACAGAGTCCCTAAACTTTAATTTTAAATCACATGTTTTTCTTTTCAACGTGATCAACTCCCATTTTTTGGATACTTGTTATAATTACAAATCTTATTTTAGATGAACGAAGGCATGCACAAATTTGAATTTGGCTGTCTGTATTGTTGTTAAAAGCTTTAAATGTAAAAATTTGTTATACCTCAGTTTTAGCAATTGTTTTTAATATGCTACAAGCAGAAAGTTGTGAATGTAGTCCCATTTAATCCATATTTTAATAAAATATAAAAAGGGGCAGAATGTACTTGTGCACTGTATAATAAATACTGTGAGCGAAATGATCAAAAACACGCCTTAATTTGCCAGGAAAAACAATCAAATAAAGCTGAATTTTGGAATGGCACGTGTACTAAAAAGAAATTTTAAACCCAAAAAATCACAACAAAAACTACAAGAATTTTCTAAATAAAAATATACTACACATTTACACATACACATAAATAATACTAATAATAAAACAACGGTAAAACGTAACTTTTTTAAACAACAAAATTAAAATAGAGTAACCGAAGAAAATATTTAATAGTAATAAAAAGATAAAGGAACATATAAAAAGACATTCACAATTTATTATATAAAAAATAAAAAAAACATACACAAAAAATATAAATAGAATTTGATGCAACGCAGAAAAAAAAAGAAAATAAGGAATGTTCAAGGTAATGACTGTTAACGGTTAGGTACATTGTAAAAGAGGAAATAGGAATGATCGCGAAATAATTTTAGAAATAAGGAGGAGAAGTAAATTATAATAAAGAAAAATTAGATTAATTAAAATTATTTAATACGAAGAAAAAAAAAATGGTTCATAGTCTGTATAAAAAGCTCAAGGCAATTTACCATTTAAAATAAATAAAACCTTTAAAGATTAAATAATAATTACCATGTAATATTTGTCATAATGCACAAAATATTATAAAAGGAATATTATAATATTGTTTTAAATAAAAAATTTATTAAAAAGAAGAAAAAAATTCACACGAAATAACAATCTAGTGTAATAAATAAAATATATGAAATTGAAATAATATGAAACAAAAGAATTAATAAGAAAAAAAGTGAGAAATTATAAATTTGAAATTTTTTTGAGAAAAAAAATGAGAAGAAAAAAACGAATTTGTTTTTCTAAAATCAAGTTGAGTTTCTATTAAATCATATACTTAGTGAAGAACGCATATTTTCGTGTAAATCGTTATAATAATCTTCATTTAGCGCTTGTTCATTCATTTTATATGTTTGTATAGTAAATTTTTGTGTAAAGAAAATTAGTTAAAAAATTATTTATTTTGTTAACTTCTATTTTCAAGATCTTAATTAAAAAGGAAAGTTATTTACGAATACTGTATCATTTTATTCCCTAATACCTATCAAAAAGGTACGACAATGGTAAGTAAGACATGTCTAAATATTTGAATTATTAATCGCTATTTAGGTTTTTTTGAAATTCAAAACATTTTCAATTTTATGATGCTACAAAGATTTAGAGGGCAACCTATGTGAATCACTCCGGAGAAAGAAAGGAATGCTTCTGAAAAGAAGACTTCTCGTAACGATAAACTGTTTCGCAGCTTTAAAAAATAAACAAAAATAAAAATAAATTAGTTCACTAGCACAAATATACTAAATGTATATGGCTGTCTCTGTCTTTTAATCTTTTTAGTTAAAGGTTATGTTTACGCTGAGTTAAAGTAAGTGGCATTTTCTTTAAATTGTATAATGATAAATTAGTGTGTCGAAATGTCGAGGCGGTAATAATAATAATAATAAAACATGCTAAATTAGACACCTAGAATACTGACGACCAGCCCAAACAGTTTCTGTTAAATTTAATAAATTAATGGTCGAATTACATCTTATTATTACTCTGGCCTTTGATTTCAGCTACATACATGATCCAGATCATGTTTACAGTTCACTTTACACTGATCTTTTATACAGCCCAACTCTATGAAAAGGGATTTTTATTTATTTATTTCGGAAGGTGATAAGATGCCCTCTCAAGCAAAAAAAAAACACAAGAACAATCGGACCATCCCACCCTCAGGTAATTAGGGATCAAGCATATGCAAAGAAGGGTCAAAAATGTACCTACGTAAAATTGCAAACATTTTTATTGTGAAGCGCAGGTAACAAATGTCTCGAAATTACACACCCATATCTGAGTTTTACTGTGTTTATTAAATAAATAAATTCCTGATCCCAAAACGATCCCAAGTTGTGATTTCGATATGTTTTACCTAAAATTATAGGGTGCAACATATAAAAAACGAAAAGGAATCAAAGATGTACCTTTTGATATATTAAAGGATGAAATACGCTTTCATTATTCCTTTTGGTCTTTTTGGAGTAAAATATTTTTGTTAGTATTTTTGGATGATAACACAGACTGTTACCTTTAAAATGAGCCATTTATCGACTTCCTACGGTAGAAATATAAATTTCTATGAATTTTTGAATGAGGGGACCTTGACAAAAAATGGAAATTCCTAATGATCCATACCTTAATAAATATTAGGTCCTTGACCTCCTAAATATTGTACATATTGTATACTGGTGCAAGATTTCATAAAAATCGGAGATGGTAAAATTGGTCGAAATTTCGTAGAATGGCCCTATAATATATATACATCCATTTCCGGAACCCAGCACGGTCGATGCTAGTGGATTTATAAAAAGCAACCTTAAGATTACTTGTAGCAGCATTTAACACTGACGTAAAAGTCACATCAATTATGAAAAAGGCGATGTCCATTATTGATTTTTTTCTCGAGATAATAAATATTTAATTGCTGTGACCACAGACATAGAAACAAAATGGACCTCAACTCCACTCCCGTATAAAATAAGTGTCCGTGAGTGAAACATTTTTGTTATGGGTGAAGAGCACACAGGGAAGAGGGATTGACGCCTTAGAGTGACATTTCCCGTTGGAAATTGTTGTTGCTTTTCTCTTATCGCCTTAGAGGGCCATAGGTACTATAGCAAACCCCTTCGCCAACACAAGAATATAAAGGTTTCACTTTTCCACTTTTTCTCCAAGTCCATTATTCGTAATCTTGAAATTTTTATAATTGTGGTGGCTCAACGTATTGAAGGAAGGAATGTTGAGTTGGGCTGAATTTCCTAAAGCCTGTGTTACACTTTAGTTCAATGTCTTACGTTAAGAGTAAGTGTGATATTTTGAAAAGAAGAATAGTATAATTATAACGAAACCCGCCGGCCTAAAGAATGTCGGTTACAATTCAAAGGATTAAATAAAATTTTTTTACTTGCTTAAAAATTGTATATAAAATTTATTTTACAGAGGTAACATTCAATCAAAGTTTATAAATAAGAACAATTCCAAGTCAAATGCTAACAGCAACCTTTTTCCTGAAGAATTTCCTTTTCGATGGCTTATTCGAATCCTTTGGCTCCAGTAAACTAAGCGGATTGGACTTGAAGAATTGCTTGTACCACTTTGTTTTTTTACCATTGTGACTAGATGTGTCCTTTAGCGTTATACTACTGCTAGACATGTCGCAGAGTGAATTCGAAGACTGCACCTCGTTCAGATTTACTACAGAGGCTGTCATCGAAATTTCCAACTGAGATTGTAGCGATGAAGCACGCATCATTTCATTTGTTAGCTTTCCTGCGCTCGACAACGATGATGATTGTAAACTTTCCTGTGAAGGTGAATGGGTTTTGTCGCGACGTTTTCGAGGTATTTTTATAGGAACTATTGACTGTACAGTCATTTCTGATGTTGAAGATTGTGTTAGGGCACACGTTGATGATTCAACTTCTGTTATTGTAATGCTAAAGCAAATATTTACATCAACATAGGAGCATCCAAAAATTAACTGAAACCAACCTTGGCACCTGGAGTTCTCTGCTCCTTTCTGCTGGAGTACTTTTTATGGAATCTTTAAGTTTATCCCAAAAGTTGCACAGTTTCCCGGACTTTTGATAATTTAGGAGAAAATAAAAGTTCAATGTAGGAGGTAGGATGCACCACTGATAAAGGCATGGCACAATTTTTCTTCTTCCCTGCTCTGTATATAAGAAATTTCATAGAAGCCATTAGAACACATTTCAGATCTTACCAATTCCTAATGCTTGCGCAAAGTTAACAAAAAACGCATTTGCTGAACTTTTCAGGAATGCCGGTGACACGATCACAATAAGTCGATTGCACCGTTCTGAAATAAGGCGCAGTATGGCTTCATGTTCGAAAGATACACCACCAATTAAATCCCTTTCTTTGACGCAAAGCTTTATAAAAAGCAAATCAAACAATTTAGGAATTTTCGATTAAATTTACCCATCTAACCTTGAAACCGAAATTCTCCATTCTCTCGATAAGTTCCGTGGCGAATTCAATGTCTTCATCCGCGAAGAGAACGAAAGCATCATACAGCTGGGGAGGCAGGCCTTGTTGCGCTCGCTCTACGTCATCAAGAGTTAGAATATTGTCGTCTCGTGCTTGGAAATTGGATTTTGTCTCTTTGGCTATTTCTTCTTCAGCTTGGTACTGTTTTGTTGTGAGATAAGACTCAGCGTCTTCAACTAAATTAGAATTTTTTTTATAATGTAGTGGAAATCAAGTGTTTTGAACTAAATTAGTAAAAGAATAGTACAACTATTTTCTGCTGTTTTGAAGAAAAGCTACATTGACCTAAGTTTAAATTCTATTAGAAATTAGACTTTGAAGTGTTTCTACCAAAAATTTGCAAGATTTGTTCGAATTTTCATTCATTTATTTTTGATTTTGGAATATTTGCCAGTCAGTCCACAGAAAAATGGGTTTGTTATTTATGGATTTTGTACTAGTGGAATTTTCACTAAAGGTTCTAAATACTCCAAATGATTCGAGTTTATCCCAAGGCTGTTGGGGCAATTCCAACCGATATGGGGTTGTGTTTCTCTTAATATTTTCATGTTTTTATGTAAGAACTGTGCTGATAGTATAATCAACGTTTAATTTTCAATAACCACCTTAAGAATAATAATTTATCTTCATTGCTCTTCCACTTTCGCTCAAATGACGTAAGTTGCACAGTTCTACAACCTTCCTACAAGTCGTGTACAACCCCAGGGGGTTGTTAATGTTACTTAACAAATATAATGAAAAATGTACAAATATTGAACTTTGGCGAGAATTACCTAAGCTTTCGTTAGTGTCATCAACAACATCCCAACGGTCGATTCTTCCCAAGAATAACAGAAGATGGTAGAAAGTAGCAGTTTGTTTATCACCTTCTTTTCCCCACATTTGTAGTACTTTAGCCATTGGATCTGGGTGATTAGTTATTTCTAGTCTGTAACTTCCAAGGCCCGCCAAATGTGCGATTCCTCTCCAGTCCCTTGGCAGGTTTTCATCCGAAGATATAATTTTCGGTACATTTAGTAGTCTTGAAAGCATTAAACGAGTTTTACGTGTTAGGACAGCCAAAGGCACTTGTTTAAAATTTATATAACTTCCGTTTGCTGTGTCCGGGTGCAGTTGCACCAGTTCGTTTTGGCTCCCCATTTCAGATAGTAATTGAAATCAAAATGAAATTTTAAGCTAGCCACACATTCAATACTATAATTAAGCAAAGGGGCAAAGAAAATCACAAAAGTAAAGAAATAAATGCAAAAACACGAAAACTGACACCTGTTGAACCAAACTTTGGAGACAAATTATATAGACCGATAATGCAGTTCAAACAGCTGACAAATGACAGCCGGACAGTGCAGTACCATGGTTTATGTATTTAATATTTAAGATTCCAACCTGATTTGTCAATGGTACGTGCGCTTTCAATGTGTAAGTGTACTAATTTTGAAATTGTTCTAAAACGTGTACTAAAACGAACTAAAACCCGTTGTAAGGTTTGAAAATAGTAGTCATTTGTAAATAACAGGTTTAGGTGGAAAGGTTAGGTAAAAGCTGCTATTAAAGCTGTGTAAGCTTTCTATTGATTACAAATTCTAAATTGTATAATTTTTCCAGTTTCATTTAAGATTTTAAGCTATGAGGATAATTGTTATTACAATTACCATATCTTCATTGTTTTGATAATCAGTTCTCTTGGTGGCCAGGTCAGCTAAGTTTTGTCAGGAATATCCAACAGAACTTCGTGAAGATTGCACTGACGCTCAGTAAATTTAAAAATATCAAAAATAAGGAAGTGAAAACAAAGAATACTAATACTATATAAAGACACTATTTTTTTCCATGACGAAGTATCTTTTCTAAAAATTTCGGAATTTTATTTTATCTGGGGGTTGTTTTCATTAAAGCATTGGGCAAAGTGGGTGACAGTAAATACAACAACAAAAATCGTGAGTTAAACAGCACCATTTTATTGAAAATAAATTAGTATATATTTATATTTATGCAACTCTGGCTATAGTTGACATTTTCAAACATTCCCTTAAAACTTAATTTCTTAATTTCAATACCGTAAA
>QYTT01082859.1:0-11926 GCA_006980735.1 Dasypogon diadema
TCCTTCTTCCATTCCATATCCTTCTTCCTTTTCCTTTTGATAAATTTTTCTTCCCCACTTCTCCGATAAATATCCACTATCCACTTTTTACTATAGCGCGTTTCTAACACGAGATTCGGGTGCCAAAAAAGAGGCAATCTCTGCTTTCCGGAGCTTTTATAAGCTTTTCGCCACATCAAATACCACAGAAATGATCGTTTATAAAATTATGGTTTGTGGCTCAAAGCCATGATTATGGAAACTGAAAAAATGCCTTAATACTTGGCATGGCATATTTTATTTTATTAATCTCCAAGAACACCGGAGAATTGAGATGTGATAGGAAGATTTAATTTGAATTTTAATATTGCTTTTCTTGTCTGAAACAATGTGACGGGAGAGATTTGGAGAAAATACAATACCCTGCCACCTGGCTCTAGTGACCGCCTCATATATTTCTCACTTCGGGATATTCGTACATATTTTCGCCTGGTGATTAGATGCAATTCGGAATTACTTTCCTGGACAAAGCATATATCTTCTTTGTTGCTATATTCCCGCTAAAATGTTTAATTTCTTGGACAAGAATGGTTGGAGACTCTTTGATATCCTAGTACTGCTTCTGAATCATATCTATGATATATTCAGAAAAAAATATACCTACACCTAAGAATGAAAAATGTCTGTTACTCCAAAGATGGATGTTATCCGGGATTATGGAGGAACTCCTTTATATTCATAAAAGAGGTAGTAGGAACGAGATTTCTAATTATAGATGAATAGCTAAATTATCTGTTGGAATCTATAGTTCATTCACAGTTGTCTCCGCAATGCAAGAATGTTCTTTCGACTGCTCAGTATGGTTTTGTGTCGGCAAATCTACTACCACAAATTAGCTTGAATTTACCTCTGATACAATTGCAGGCTTTCGTAGTAATCTACAGACCCACTGTATCTATACAGATTTCAGTAAAGCTTTTGATAAATTGTCGCACTCGGTCATTATGCTCAAGTTACATAGGTTGGGATTCTCGGCCGTACTCTTGGACTGGATTCGCTCATATCTGTCCGAAAGATCCTATCAAGTGTTACTTCGTAATTCTTGTTCGAAATTCATATAGGCCACTTCTGATGTTCCTCAGGGTAGTCACCTTGGCTCTCTGATTTTTGTTCTTTCTATAAATGATATTGTGCATTTTTTGAGGCGGTCCAAAATTTTAATTTATGCTGACAACATGAAAATGTTCACCCAAATAAATGACTTTTGTGACTGTGCTTTCCTACAGAAAGACTTAAACATCTTTTGTTCTTGGTGTGGGCACAATGACTTGGAGCTTCACATAAATAACTGTGAAGGAATTTCGTTCTTTAGAAGATTCGTTGCTATCACCTATGACCACACTTTCGCAACCGACGGTGTTCCTCGGGTGCAGTCGGTTATTGACTTCGGCTTAAAGCTTGATGCGAAGTTTAACTTTGTTTCCCACATTAATTTTGTTGTCTCTAGGGCTAATTCCATGTTGGGTTTTATCCGGCGTTGGTCTAAACAGTTCTCTGATCGTGGAGTTTCGCTAACATTATATAACTCATTCGTCCGGGATCTTCTTGAACATACATCCCAGGTATGGAATCCTTCCTACGCTGTCCATATCGGTCGTGTTGAGTCTCTCCAGCGCAGTTTAATTGGGGACCTTCCATGGAACGATCCTTTGATTCTTCCACCATATCGCGGCAGGCTTAATCTTCTTAGTATGGCATCATTGGAGCAGCGATGTAGGATTGCTGATGTAGTTTTCATGCACCAGCTCCTGAATTCCCATAATAGCCGTGTTCTTTTGGGCAACAGAGTTATGAAAGCTGAAAAGAACGGTTGGAATCCATGGAGTATATAGCT
Organism: Dasypogon diadema; assembly: GCA_006980735.1. Taxonomy (NCBI): domain Eukaryota; kingdom Metazoa; phylum Arthropoda; class Insecta; order Diptera; family Asilidae; genus Dasypogon; species Dasypogon diadema. Next base: position 1,874 of record QYTT01082859.1, read on the forward strand.
AATTCTTCTTCTTCTCTTTTCCTCTTTTTAAGCAAACCCAAGATAAGTAAAGATCGTTATTAGCTTTAAATTTATATTAATGTCAGTTTCGCCCACATTAGTTTATATTTTAATTGCTATGATGAGCAAAATCAACTTTTCAACACAAAAACTTTCAATAAGCGCCATCTATTTTCCCATAAAAGACTTAAATAATTCAGTAAGCTTTTTAGCTCGGTTAAATAACCGAGTTAATTTAGCACGGTTAATGTATGACAACTCTGTACTCTGCTGCCAAAAGAACGCAGCTATTGACTCTCCGGTACTCCGTGCCAGGGTGTCCTTCAGGTCTAATAGTCACAACTTGAGATATGTCCCCCTTTTGCATATCAATTTCTCTAGAACTAACTATGGTATGCATGAGCCTACTAATCACATGTGTGCGACTGTTACGCGTGTTGCGGAGCACTTTAATTTAGATGTGACAAAGACTGTACTGAAAAAACGACTTCCTATCGTCCTTTAACTTTTTAAAGCGTTAATTACTAACCTTTTCTATTTTCCTTTGGCCTCGCCATAATAACTATTATATGTCTTGCATGCTTGTCGGGGAGCCTAATCTTAATACAATTTTTTCGAAATGTGTTAGCGCTTAACGTGGAGATGGGTAAATATTTCTTGGCTCCTCTCTGAGAAGTGCGCCTTCTGGAAAGAGGAATAAAATTTGCCATGAATACGATCCTGTGCGACTTTATTTCAAAGCAATAAAATGGTTTTCTTTAACGGTATGACATTAATTTTCATTCAGATAGTACCTACCATTTTTCGGCAAAACAAAGTAAATTATTCTTAATCACAATGAAATGAGTTTTACAATTGTTTGAATGACTTTCTTTAAAGTAGCAAAAACCTTTACTTTGAAACATGAAAATACGTCATTAAATTAAGTTTTTGTCATGCGTACATTGATGAAAATTTTCTTAGAAACAATAAACAATATATATATTCGGTAGGAAGAATTTTACTCTGAGGAAAAGTTCTGCACACATTTACCATGATGAATACTCTCATATCCTCTTGAAGAATATTGCGATTAATGAAACAATTTCTTTGGCACAAAAGCATTTATTTTCGATAGCCTTTACAAATATTGTTTTTTATTAAATAGCTGATATTGGGATAGTCATAGTGACACTCTTAGACTCTTTGAAAAATGTTGCTGCCGAAGTTGATGAACTTAGACATGAGGTAGGTGCTTTGTGTTGTGAACTTGAAAATATTCGCACAGTCACAAACCCTGATGAGAGCCCTCAGAATGTGCTAACTGTTATCGCCACAAAAATAAAGCACCCGCTCTCACCTTACGCAGTTGCCTTTCGCCCCAAATCAATTGATCACAAGCGAAAAAAGAAAAAAAAAAACATTCTAAACGACTTACATATTCTTTTAACGTATGTTGAAATTTTTATCTATGGAGGAGTAAAGCAAATACAAAACACACTTATTAAGATTGCGTTAAATATTTTGTCTCATTTCGACTAAATCTCTAGCTTTAGGTATAGCTAGTTCCGTAAACAAACTTCCCTCTTATTTACTTTGAAAGAATATATTGTTTTTAGAAGGAAATGAAGTGTTACTGAGGTGGAAAATGTATAACTAAAAAGTACCTATTTATTTATTTTTAAAGTAATGCCCAGCTAGATTACATAAGTCAAAAATGTAAACACGGATATACCCACTTACACAACAAAAACCCGAGAAAGAACACCTGATGGCTTCTATAAATTATCACGAAATTTTTACAACGCAAAAACTACTCCATCACAATTTTTATGTTTATAAAAGAGGTTTTGAATGTATGCATGAGTTTTATTGAGAGATGTGGACCAGTTAAAATCATCCATCTCACGATGTGATATCAACACACCTGAACAAGCAAGGAAGTAGCAAAACTAGGCGCAGTTGAAATTTATAGCGCCGACTTACTTCAATCTGCTTCACATAAAAAGGCAGCATTTATTAGCGGAAGAGGCAGTGTTTCCAGGATTCAGAATGGTTTTCAACGTAGTAATAACAATTATAAGTTTAATAGTGGTAGAGACGGTGGCTGGGCAAGTGTCTGGAGAATTACCTGGTGATACTAAAGTGGTCAACGGAAACACTATGGAATTCCCCTACGTCGTTGCCTTGATTGAAAACGGAGAATTGATCTGCACAGGATCTCTCATAAGAAGTGACATAGTTTTAACTGCAGCTCAGTGTAAATTTACAGATGTGAATAAAGTGACGGTTCATGCGGGGAGTATATACCTGGAACAAAACGCTGAAGACAATATTCAAGTGCAAGTGATAGATAAATTTATAAAATATGAGAACTTCACAGCCGGATTTAATTACGATGTAGCCCTAGCAAAAACAAAAAAGCCGTTTGATTTAAATGAATTTGTAGGACTTGCCCAACTACCCAATTCCACTAGCGACACCACTATTTTTTTTTATCCACATTATGTTGGTGTTGGTTGGGGTCGAACAGCCAAAAGCGACAATATATCCGACATCCTAAGAAATTTCACTGTATATAACATTGAAAGAGGATGCATTGTTGATGACCACGAAATTTGTTTCTCTGAAGGATATTTTAGAAGTAGCAGTAGTAGTGGTTATTCAGGAGCACCAATTATTCATAAAGATAAGGAGAACGTGGACCTAGTTGTTGCTGTAGTAATATCTCACACTTCGGAGCTGTCCGAAAATGGGTACGCGTTTACCGAATTGTACAGGGCTACAAAAGTCACTTTCATCATGGAATGGATTTCTATGAAATTAAATCAACTTTGATTATTCAGTAATTTACTATTAATCGAAGCTTTTGAATCGTATTTTGTTTTCTATCATATAATATAGTGTTTATGCTCAATTGGTTGAAAACTTAAAAGCCTTAATGTAAGAAGTACTATAAAAGTGAGTTTTGAATTTATATATATATTTTCTGTAATAAAGAGTATATTTTTCTACTAGTATTATGAAACTTAACTGTATTTGCTGTACCTTAATAAATCCTCAGAGTTTGCGTCCCAAACTATAGACTTTCTATTCACCCTGATAGAAATGTTTCGGCAAAATTTTAGACTATTTTTGTACCCTATATGATACATAGGGTATATTAGTTTTGATCCAACGTTTATAACGCATAGAACCAATAATGCTAGAGCAGAATGAATTATATAATGTAAAAGCAAATCGATTAAGCATATCCGTCCGTCCGTCCGTCTGTATACACGATAACTTGAGAACAAACTGAGCTAGAAGTCTGAATTTTGGTATATATTACTTTCAGAAAATTTGTAGATTTAAGTTCGAAAATAACCGCCATATAGAATTTTTGGATTATTGGGTATAATTCAAATAGGGAACAACATATAGCTCTCAAATTTAGTAACAAGCAGTTTTATGAGACGCTTAACCAATAAAATGAAAATCGCTCATATTCCCCCACTCGAACACTGGGCGGGCGCCGCCATATTGGATTTTCGGATTATTGGAGATAATTCGAAGGGGAAGCAACTTGTCACTCGAAAATTTTGTACGCAAGAATTTTATGAGATGAACTGTATTTATATCATATAGGGTATCAAGTAATCAGCCTATGTTTTTATTTTCGATACCTTTCGACCAAGATGAACACTAGTTTGAATTTTCTACCTCAATTCTATGAACTTATGAAGTTGTTTATTAAAACAATTTGTTTGCATAATGCTGGTAGCAAAATAAGTTTATTATTAAAATATTTTTCCTTACACCACATAAGTATGTATAACATGATGTTTTTTTCATATATCTAATCTTCATCAACACTGTAGAAAACTATTCGCATTCGCATAAAGTCCGAAACCTTAATTAATCATCTGTTGCAAAATCAGAGTTCATTCAATTTCTCGGAAATCCATTCCATAGCAAAAGTAATTTTCGTAGCTTTTACAAGGAAAGGGAGTTCGTACAAGTTTCCAAAAGGCTCCGAAGTATAGAACTTGACCACAGCAGCCAGCACGTTTATTTTGTTATTTTCTTTATGGATAAATGGAGCCCCTGTATAACCACTTGCACTACTGCTTCTAAACTTTTGTCCAACTACACAAAGTTCGAAATTATATTTGCATCCAGCCTCAACGCTATATACGGTGAAATTTCTCAAGATGTCAAACGTACTCTCCTTGCTGTATCCTCGACCCCAACCAACACTGCGATATTTTAGAAGACTATCAAAATTAATGGTTTTATTTATTGGCAACTGCACCAGCCCGACAAACTCATTTAAATCGAAGGGCTCTTTCGTTTTTATTAGGGCTATGTCGTAATTGAATCCTCCGGGTGTGGAATTCTCGTATTTAATAAATTTCTCTAACTCTCGCACTTGAATATTGTCTTCAGCGTCCTGTTCTAAGTATATTCTCCCGGCATGAACCTTCACATTATTTACATCCTTAAAATTACACTGAGCTGCAGTTAGAACTATGTCACTTCTTATGAGAGATCCTGTGCAGATCAATTCTCCATTTTCAATCAAGGCAACAACGTAAGGAAACTCACTAGTGTTTCCGTGCACTACTGATTTGCAAATTACTGCCACGTCACCAAGTGGGTCTCCAGACTCATCACTAGATACTTTTTTCACCCCTATTAAAGTTATGATTAATATCATCAATTTAAGAGCCATTCTGAATTCTGGATTACTTTTCTGCGCCTTCTGCTAATGACTGCGCCTTTTATCCGAAACGTTTAAAAGAAGGTCTGTGCTGCAAATTTCAATTTCGCATTGGTTCACGTAATTTTGTAGTTATGCTGTGTGCCTAAGTGTTTTGGATGATTCTAATTGGTCCAAATCTTATAATTCCAAGGAATATGACGTCTGTATAGACACATGATATGTATCGTTCATACCAAAAACTTCAAATACGGCTGAGAAATGGCAGTTCAAGGTTGTTCGGCTTAATTTGTTCAAGTGTTCGCAATCAGTTGCTTGTACCTCAATGTTTTTGCGCTCCTTTCTCTATCTATAACAAGTGCCTTGAAATGATAGAAAATTATTTGTGAGTTGTGCTGGTGACGCTATACTACTATACAACTTTACAGGACATGTCAGTCGATTCAGCGAATGCGTGTAATGCTACTATTGCAGTTTTTTTTGGAAAATTGCTTCACTTTGATAGAAACTCTTGTGGAATTGCTGCGTCGTATACAACCTTCAAACACTATCATCCATAGATCAAGGTTTTAACTATAATTAGATCGGAAAAACATAGTGCACGCGAGTAGCGATGCGATGCGATGTGAGATGCGATTTTATGCGAATTGCAAAGATGTCAGTGTTCATAGTGGGCGCGGCGCGATAAGATTGATATTCGCACGCAAAGTTGGAATTTTCAGTTTATTTTGAGTGGATTATGGACTCTTCTGACGAGGAATTCGAGGACTTTTTTTAACTGACAGCTGCTACCGGTAAAATGTTAAGTTTTCTAGACAATACAGGATACATCCTATATCTTCCGAACGACTTAAACATGGAGAATTTCATCACCTTCATCCAGATTTGAAAAAACACCCGAAGAAGTTTTTTGAATATAGTCGAATGATGCCAGAGACATTCGACTACATTCTGGAGAAAATTACTCCGATGCTTACGAAAGTGTGGACAAATTTTGTTAACGCACCAATTTCACCATGTGAGCGGTTGATAGTAACTATAATAAGGTAAGGAGACTATATTTTAATTACATAAATAATCTTTATTCACCCTTTTTATTTACAAAATAAAAAAAGACGCACAAAGTAGAGAGTAGTTCAAATACAATACATAAAAGTTAAGTCCATTGCATATGTCGGTTTTAAAGTTATCGGCCTTCATTTCGGTGATATCCTTTACGAATTCGTGTTTTGGAATTGTAAGTAATTAGTGATACTGTCTTCACAATTTGACTCCTGTACGTTTAGAGAAGAATACCTTGTTGGATGAATATATTCAAATTCTCTGTTAATAACTACAACTTCAGATGACGACGAGCTTGCTGGTCCTGAGCGTAAGTTAGAGCACAACCTAGCATCTATATCTGAAGCTTGCACTTGCACTCAATGTATGCAGTGTTGTGATAATGCAGAACAGGAACTTTCGGGTGATGTTTGCGATGTACGTTGAGTGGGACTAATGGGAGCCGTAACAGTCGGACGAATAGAATTAATTTGACTCGGAGAAGAAATTTTATCGGGTAATTCGTAAGAAGTTTGTGCGGCCAAATCGTACGCATATTTAAAAACAAGTTTTTGTATATGTCCATACGACATAAAGGTTTTTGTGAAGGCTTCAGTTTCCTAATGTGAGGAAGTAAGCTATCAAAGAAACTTTCGTCTTCATCGCAGGTGTTTTTCAAACGTCGTCTTTCCTCCAGCAATTCCAACTTTCTTTTTTCAATCGCTATTAGATCGGAGTTTTGAAAAATTTTTCCTTTTTTTGGTTGGGACCTTCGATTCTTGATTTGTCATGTGTGTAAAATTATCGGAAATATGATTTTGCACTTCAAAACTTCCAAGTTCCTGCTCACTTGTAATTCGTGTTTTCCGAATTATTCTGCTCAAAATTGAACAGAAAGACTTTTGGAGTGTGGGTATTTTCACATTCCCTGATAATTCACGATATTTCATCTGATCCTTCAGGAATAACATAGCTTTGAAATGTAACCAACATTAGAACATCCAGGACCACCAGACCTGCCAATTGGAATTTTCTTAAGTTCATTTCGAAAAGTGTCCCTAAGGTGTTTCCACTTGTTTTTACATCGTTTTCTGAAATAAAAATATTAGAAATTCGTTATATCCGTAACAGTTACTGAAGCAAGGTTCGGCAAGATCTAACGGTTCCTATCCTTTTCCGAATTATGTATACCTACTTAGGATTATGAAAATTTCAATACATATTTTTAAAATTTAATATTTAATAATTTTCAAAAGGTATCGATATTATAAGAGATATAAGGGTATAAGGGTCGCTTTTTTAAGAACTGAAATAAAACAGCTTTAATTTACAGATATCTCGCAACAGGTTTATCATTTAGATCGCATTCATTTTCATTCAGAATGGGAGCTTCAACTGTGGCAGCTATAGTAAAAGAAACATGCATTATTTTATGGACAGTTTTACAATCACTTCATATGCCACCACCAAGCAAAGAAATGTTTAAAAATACTGCCGACGATTTTTGGAGCTTGTGGGATTTTCCCAATTGTGTGGGCGCATTTGATGGGAAACATATCCGCATCAAGTGTCCGCCGCATTCAGGAAGCCTATTTTATAATTAAAATTTTTTTATTCTATTGTACTGCAAGCTATCGCTGATGCAAGATACAAATTTATTATTATTGAAATTGGAGGATATGGTAAGGAGAGTGACGGCGGTACATTTAAATCTTTAGAAATGTATAAACTTCTTCGAGAGTACGAACTATCGCTTCCACCTGACAAAGACTTGCCTGGAACATCTATAAGGATGACACACGTTTTTCTTGCAGATGAGGCATACCCTCTTGTTACAAACCTCCTTAAACCGTATCCTAGAAGAGATGTTTAAATAGAGAATATTTTAACAAACGCCTCTGTCGCGCAAGGAGATGTGTGGAATGTGCATTTGGTATAATCGCTTACTCCGAGTTTGAACTCGACCGCCTAGCTCCGTAAGTCGCTGGCCCTTCTCGATTGAGTCTGCCCAGGCATCGTTGTTGTGACGTTTCCCATCACCGTACCGACCAGAAAATCGCATTGCGTTACCGCCCGAGTTACCGAGCGTCACAAGTTGGAGACAAGAGCTTTCGTTATTAAAAAGCTTTAGAATCCCGAGATATGTCCTTAATGGGGTATCAAATAAATTACCTTGCTTACATATCTTTACAGATGCTAGTCCGGCTTAACGGTGGAAATCTCTGCCACTTATATCTGGTCGGATTCCAAAATCGCTTTACAGTGGGTAAAGAATCCCGATGAAAATCGTGAACCTTATATTAAGAATCGAGTAAGAGAGATCAATGAACTAGCTTGCAATGTCGTTTGGATGCATTACCCTGGGGAACATATTCCTGCCGACCTGCTCACTCGAAGTGTAAGGGCAAGACAATTGAGCCGTTCAGTGCACACATTGATTAACTCCATTTTTTGAAACATCTTAAATTTAAGTGTGAAAGCATTTGGTATAGTCATAACTTTTTATATTTATAATAATTTAAGATTTTTCAAAAAATGGAGTTAATCAATGTGTGCACTGAGCGGTTCAATTGTTAGTTTCTGAACGGTGGCTAAGCGGTCCCGACTGGCTTACGCAATCTATGGACGAAGTATCACCTACCAGTGAGACTTCGAAGTTTGTTGTTACAACACTTCTAACTACAGAAACAAGACAAATTAACCGAAAGATTTCACCAATGGAATTTACGCACCCTGGAAAATACAGCGATTTGGAGAAGTTATTTCGTATTACGGCTTATGTTTTACGTTTTGCCGAAATTCGCGAACGGTCCTCAGATTACGAACGAGATTGAAGTAGCTGAAACCCTCTGGATACGGGCTCTGCAACAAGGCTTTTATAGCGAAGAGCTTTCATGTCTCTCAAGGAATCAAACTCTTCCGAATTCATCTAAGATTGCAACGATGAATATATTCCTTGACGAGGAAGGTGTAATGAGAGTGGGAGGACGATTCAATTTTGCAGAAGGGAGTTTTAATTCGAAATATCCTGTTATATTGCCGAAGGAATCAGCATTTAGCCAGTTATTGATATCGTGACAGCGCTATTGGATATTTCATGCAAGACAACTAGCAAAATCCATAATTCATCGCTGTACAATTTGTAGATGGTTAAGGGCGCATCCGTCCGTTCAACCCTTCGCCCCTCTTCCAAGGGATCGCATTGTAGCCTCGAAGCCCTTTGAGGTCACTGGTTTGGATTTTGCGGGCCCACTGTTCATCAAGGAAGGAACCACACAAAGAAAGGTATATGAGACAACGAACCGAATGGCGTTTCATCGTGGAACGAGAAGCATGGTGGGGCGGTTGGTGGACTCATCCGAACAGTGAAGGATGCATTAAAGGCTACAATTAGACGCAGTGTATTAAACTTTGATCAACTTCGAACTTTGTTAGTCGAAGTTGAGTTCATTGTAAATTCCAGACCGCTTACTTATCTGAGCGCAGATCCTAATGATCCTGAACCCTTGACACCCTCTCACTTTCTTTTCAATGCAACGCCTAACATTCTTCCCATAGCAGATAAATCAGAGTCAGCTTCTTTAAATGCAGACATTGCAAAAATGTGGAAACAACGACAAGGTCTTGCGAAGAAGTTTTGAACTCTCATTGTGTAAATTTCTCGCTTGCAATATATGAAGTAATATATCCCGCGCTTTGTTTTAATTTCAAACCTCTTTCCGAACTTTATCGTTTTAACAGCCTTAAAATAAATAACAGACATGCAGAGTAATAAGCGAAGAAATTGCTTTGTATCGTAAATAAATAAAAATTAAACAAAAATGCAGATAACAAAAATACACCCAATACAAAATATGTAAATGATAGGAAGACTATTAGTATCATAGGGACAAGTAACCATTTTTGAACTTTACCTCTCTTGTTAGCAACAATAAATTATTAAATAAGGAAGAATTGGAAACGTAAAAATGAAACTTTAGGAATAAAACTTAATTTTGTAGACACAGGAAAAAAATTGTAATCAAAACAAAGAATTAATTAGTTAATATAAAATTTTGAAGAAGTCCTATAAAAAGCTCTGTGAAATTAGCACCCCCAAATTGGAATTTGACAAAAAAAATTTCGGGATTTATTTGTTTATGTTTTGCCCAACCAATAAAAAATTTTGCCCACCCTTGTGTGATGAGCTACGGGGTGGGTTATCAAACTGTCCCCACAACAACCCCCACCACGTATTTGAATAAATGAAATACGCCATTGCTTTGCACACGTTTTGCAGAGTTTTGCCCAACCAATAAATAATTTTGCCCACCCATGTGTGATGAGCTACG
>QYTT01082860.1:3629-17956 GCA_006980735.1 Dasypogon diadema
CTCGACGCCCCTTGTCATATCGAGCATTTGCTTGTAGGTTAGCTGCTCCATGCTCACCATAGGGTTGCCGGTAACAGCCAACCTCCTGCTCGCCAAGGCCGGACATTCGCACAGAATGAATGAAATGAAAATGAAATAAAATGAAACTCTCCTTTTGGTCGTTCCGCACGACAGCCTAATCGTTTTCTTAGCCTGTCTGCAGGTTGTCATACTATCCCATCGATTTTGATGTTCCTTTATGACCCAGTTCTCGATTAGGGCTTTCACCATTCCCCCACCAACTGCAGAGAAAGGTTCCGGCCCTAGGAACTCCATAGCCGAACCCTGCTTTGCTAGGGCGTCAGCTTTTTCGTTCCCATCGATCCCAGTGTGTCCTCTAACCCACCAGAGTGTTACCTCATTTTCTGAAGCACACTAGTTGAGCTTCTGCACACATTCCATCGCCAGGGATGAAACTACCTCCGTCCGATCCATGCATCTGACCACCGCTTGATTGTCAAGTGCAATGAGGATTTTACTCCCTCGCACCGCACGAACCAGAGCAAGCATTTCTGCCTGGTAAACCGAGGTGTATCTTCCCAGGCTAAGTGACCAGCAGTAACTACAAGCTTTTATTTAACTTGCAATGTTCGTATATGTAAGTTATCCGTCTCAAAATTTGCAAACCATTTTTAACCACTTGCTAGTATCCGATTAAGCTGAAATTTGGAATACTTATGTAAGTTCGGTGACAATGTAATATTATGGTGCCATTGAGATGATTAATACAAGAATTTGCCGCTAGAGGCGCTTTAATGAACTTTTGATTTGAGTATGAAAGGAAAGGGGATAATGTTCAGGGAGTACAGTACTAAAATGTACCACGGCGGCGCTAGGGTCGTTTGAATTTAAATTATTGAAGTTGGATGTAAATTGGTGTAGGAACAGGTGTCTTGTGTGCTCATAGGATGGTGTAAAAAAATTTCGAATTTTCAGATATTTTCGAGGATTTACCGAAAATGACACTCTACATTTGACCGTTAAAAACTTTTGAACGGCGTGGTGGAGAGGGGTGTGTAACATATTAGAATGAGACAAATGGGGGGTTCCCGCTTCAAATTGCGACATAGGGTGGTTCAAAACTTTTTTAAATTTTCATAAATTATCCTTAGATTTCCTTATAACTTCGGTGTGTTTTCGTGCATTTTAACAAAAATTTGTCGGTGGGTAGGAAGCGGAATATATAAAAGTATAAAACAAATGGGTAATAATATAACTAACTAAATAATGTCAGTGGTATAAATAATGTAAATGGTGTAAATAATGTCAAGGGTGTAAATAATGTAAATAGTGTAAATATAGTTTACTATACTTCAGTGCCTCAAGCTTTTAAAATTTATATATATTTTATATTTTGAAAAGATCTATGTATTTATATATGTCCCTAGAACTTACCTATCTACGTACGCCTATATTATGATGAAGAGTTACCATGAGAGGGGTTATTCTGAACCTATAGTATATCTACTACATATATACATATATGGCAAATGTCACTTAAATTTATTTTCTACTATTTAGTTTACGTCTTTTAAATAAAAGCTTGTTTTTAATTTTTTTTACTTTTAATTTATTTCCTGCAAAATCCTTTTGAGTTTTTTATTATTTATTTATTTATTATTTAATACCGCTATGTTTTTACTCTTCATAGTATCTTGAGATGTCGAGGAGTCATCAACAGAACTGAAATGCAAGCTACACTTCCCACCAATCATTGCACACTTTTGTGTGCGTGACTCTAATTAGAAAGGATTGCGCCGCAGAGACTTATTTGCTCAGATGAGCACCAGATTTCCACTTTACAAACAAAATTATTCAGAAATCAATGGTATCCACTTGCAATCTCGATTTGTGCACGCAATCGTGTGCAATTTAGTGCGGAACATTTGCACTTTATCTGTATCGAGAGTTTACCTTCAGGATTATTGCTCCAAAACTTAAGTTGCGCTTATCTGGGTGCTTAGGGTGATCTTCGATTGATTCGTGTGGATATGTCCATCATTTTTACTTTTATTCTTTCCGTTTTCTTAGTATATCGTGCATAAACACTTTTCCATGTCGGAACGTTCATTAAAGGTGAAATTGTTTCTCATATTGCAGCCTTTTATCGCAATGTCTTAGCGTACGGGTATGCACTCGATCCCGGACTTTTCATCTTCGTTGCAGTTTACCGTGGGAGAGATCATTCGCAACTGCACTGCGACCAGAAAGAGCAATAGAAATGGCAGGAAAAGAAATTGAAAAATCGCCTATGCCCTTTTGTGTACATTCTGAGCTCTATTCAAGAACAATTATTATTAAAATGCGAAAGTAATTGATTATGTCTGCACGGAGGTTCGCCAGCATTACTTTGATTTGCTTGCGTTTACGGAGGCCTCTATTTGCTCGAGGTTGAATACTTTCAGTAATTTCTCCAGTGATCTCGAGTACCCACTAGACTCATCAATTCCCGTCGCTATATGCAAACAATTCCACAGTTTTTGCACTTTTCAATAGCCTAACCATGTCGTGCCGACACTATATTAGTGTAATTTATTTCTTTTCGAGCGGGAGGCTCTTAAATTCATATTTGAATGGCCGGGCTGAGCTAATCGATTGCCTCAGGGTAGCCATTGAATCCTTTCGTCGTTCTTGAGAGATACATTTTACTATTTACACTAACATCGCCCAGCGGCTACTTAGGCGATAGACGTGTAGAAACGCGAATTGTAAAGAAAATTCCATGGAGTGCTCAATCGCGATGCGAGCTGCGACTGCACTGACAACACAAAATGAAATATTTGCGTGCCGACCTTGCTTGAAGTGTAATGTGCAGAAAAATTGTGAGTAATGTTTCTCTTATGAGTTATGCTGGATTACTTTTTCTACAAGAAATCTTCACGAAAATTAAGAAATAACGCAAATAGGAATTGGAGTCATGATTGGTTGATTTTCTCCGCTTAAGAAGTAAACAATCTAATTATCTGCACGTTAAGTGAGGAATTTGCACGTGATGAAACTTTCTACTATTCGTAAATAGTATTATTATAATATTTGCGAATAAGTCCAGAAATTTACAAGTTTGGAGCAAAACACAAAGGCTATGTTGGAGGAGCTTTTGTATTCGAGGCTAATCAACTCGAGCAAAATGCTCTATGTGTCTAAAAATACCTCTTCATCAACATGAGCCGTTTGAGATATCCAACTGCTGAAAAAATTATAGATACATGAATTTAGAAAACATTTAAGGGCGAAGTAAAACTTGTCGATTTCGTAATTACTATCTGTAGGGGCAATCGCTTACTTCGCCGATTACTGTTGCCCTAAGATGGTAGGGACCTATGAGCTCCCTTACAGGAAAGACCTTACTTTGTGGGTGAATGGTAAGGCGCTTTAGAAGGCATTCTATTTTGAATTGCAGATAATTCTGTCAGTAATTATACACCCATAGAACAGTAGGTAGCTACGTGCTTCTTTACGGTATAGATCTTAGTTCAGGAGCGAAAGGTAACGCATATTAAAAGGATATTTCGCTTTGTGTTCAACAGAACATATTTTGGAAAAGATTCACAAAGATTAACTTTCACTTCCAAAACTATACAAAATTGTTCAGCTTCGCATAAATAACACTCATATACGAACCACGAATTCTTCGATTCGCAGAATATTTTTTACACACAGATGTGACAAAACCAAACGTGTCACCGCTTTTATATTAAATCTGTTTTTAGTTATTATTCAACCGTTTACAAGACATTGCACTGATAAGGTGTAAACGGTGTTTACGCATTTTAGATATTCCAGAAAAAATTCTGTAAAGCCTCTCTCCACATAAATAAATTTTTAAAGTTGGGAAACATGTTGACAACAAATTTTACTAATGGAAGCGTTCACCAAGATTCTTGTTGGAAACATGTTGGGAGTTGGCTGAGTAAAGTCACACAATTTGTTGTTGTCTGATTTCTATTTTCACACGAAAACACTTAAATCGATGCGAAATTGCATGGTTTTCTCTGCGAGTTAATATTAATGGAAACATATGTAAATTTTAGGCGACTTGTTGGCTCCCAACAAGTTAGCAATTAGTTGCCTGACATGTTTGCAATATTTATATGAACGGAGATAACTTTTGTACAAAATTCTTATTGTAAATTAATATTTTTTAAGGCATTGCCTAAGCTTAGGGGATAGCCCCACAACAGTATGATACATTGTAGCACAGCTTAGGCGAACCGAAATTTCAGGAAAGAGAAAATTGGGAAATTTTAACCAGATAAATGTTTCAAGTAAGCCACAATTTTTGGCATGAAATTTTTACTGTGTGTGACTTCGCACGTAAAAAAGGGCTCACTGGAAAAGCAGTTTTTAAAAGCGCTTTTCTCAAAAGAAATTTTTTGCTACCATCAAAAACAGAGGTGAGAAGCTAAGGCTCTAGGAAACAACAACTTTCCGGCTTGACCTTAAACCCGTTAGATAAAACAAAAGTACCCTCAGGCCCATCCACCCAGTGTCCCTATAGTCCAACTTCCATTAGATATCGGCCTTCACACCCCCTTGAGTAGGATATCTATCTATATTGGAAATTGCATTGAGGATTCTTTTATTCTCAGGTATATTCTTTGGACGGTTGGTGTTGGGAGAACTTGGGAATTCTCAGATCTTGTGGGAAAGTAAGCCCAATGAAATTTCCGAGATTCAATTTGTCCTAGAGAAATGGGAAGGCAACTACAGGAGAACGACAGCATTGTAAAAATAATTCCCTCAGTGCCGACATCCGAATTATGCCAGTATACTTTAAATTGTAAAAAAGGTTCGAATGAGGATTGCCCTTCCGAATCGGAGAAGATACGATTTAAATGATTATGCAATGGGTTGATTGCAGTTGGGGCCGTGATGCATTTAGATCCGCACATAACTTTGCGGGAATGTTAACGTAGTATAGATATTCCAACACCCACTGCTAAAGATATCTGGAGCTGCTACGTATCATTCTTACCACATAACCCTGAACCAAACCTTTAGTGAGCGGGATCAATACGTAGATGACAATGTGGATTCAGTAATATAGTGAAGCCCCCACTTTGATAATATGGTCAGAGATTTTCTACATGCTATCTCAACAAATGGATTGGTAGATTGGTAGTCCAGTAATATGGTTGGCAAGATCGTCCTGTTTCACACCATCGTCCTGTTTAACATCGCACAACTTCCACGCGGTGTAAATCGGGTAATTCCAATGCTGACGGACTTTTGGAATCAAAAATAAGAATTTTTTGACCTTAAAACGATCCATAAAAGTTGATATGTTGTGAATCAATGCTTTTGGTACTCTTTTATGTTTTCCTTGAGGGCTGTGAAGGAGAAATCATCTTGTCACCTGAACCAATTATGATCTTTTGTGTTTTAAGCCCTCTTAAGAGACCCATTCAAGATTGAGGTTCTTAATATATGATTCTTTTGGGCGCTAAATTCAAAACATCGTTAGCCCAAATAAATACCAAGCTTCGATTTTTTGGGCATGAGGAGTTTCTCCGTCCCTTTCTGCGAGTCGTTTATAAACTTCTTTACCTTATGCCATGTTACTTAATCCAGTGTGACTGTTTGGCACTCTTTTCTTTCAAATGTGGGACCATCCGTGGGCCAGATTGAGCGATCCTCTCAGCTTACCTTGGATGGTAGAGTGGATATAAATTTTTCGGCATTAAATCCGTCAGTATAGCAGCCGCAAAGACCTCTTGAAATTTATAGAGGGTTTTCATGTGGCCACTTCTGCAGATAGGTTGTAGGTGATTAAGTGTTAGAAGACTTTGGGCTTAGTTTAGATTTAGTTGCGCTGTTTTTTGATGATTTGGGCCACAATACTAACGCAACATTGATGATCGTTGGTCTTATTGTAGCTAGGTATGAATTTATGATAATTTTTGGCTTCAGTTCCTAAGTTTTGCTAAAGAGCCTTTATGCCCTATGGTACTATTGTTATGGCTTTATCTTTGAGAGTTCCAAGTGAGATACTGTTCTAGAGCCAGACCTAAATATTTGGTCTCAGTTGAGATTGAGATCAAGTAAGGCAGTTATTTTGGAATTAACTGCTTGATAGGCATGCTGATGCGGAGAGACTCCTGATACGATTTAAGGAACGGCAGTCATCCCATACCTCCATAAAGGACTCATATATACTGCTGTGATCAGCGTGGGTTTCCAATAAGAGTTTTAGTGTTTCTTGTCAGCTAGGGTGAAGCTCTCATCGGTTATTTGGAGAAGTTTGCTGGCATTGGTGTAATGTTTGGTTAGCACTTTTTGAAGACGAGCTAAAGTAGACTGATCTTCTATTCCTTTACATTATACAAGTCTTTCTTTTGGATCTTCTCACTTTTCTATTATGATCTATTAATACTTGTTTGTAATAGAACCATTCGCTTGTTTAGCCCTTTCGAAGAGATTCCCTGTATTAGCTCTTAACTTCCTGTTCCATCTCTGGTCGCCTCTCTACTTTTGTCATGGCAGCTAGATTCAAATAAATTAATTAATAGGTTTTCAGGCTGGGTAGAAGTGAACTCTATGACAGAGTGTAACTCTATTAAGCCGAATTCGGGTTCTGCTAAGCCTAGCAATATGAGTCTACGATAGGATCCCCTGTGCCTTAGTTGGGGAACTTATATTTCTTGCCGCTATATAAAAGAGGCTGCGATGTCAAAACTTATGTGTTCTGTATGTATTCTTTTGTAACATGCCAGCTTTGTATTGAATCCGTTAAAGAAAGATTACATAAGGTGAGCCTAGCAATATGAGTCTACGATAGGATTCCCTGTGCCTTAGTTGGGGAACTTGTATTTCTTGCCGCTATATAAAAGAGGCTGCGATGTCAAAACTTATGTGTTCTGTATGTATTCTTTTGTAACATGCCAGCTTTGTATTGAATCCGTTAAAGAAAGATTACATAAGGTGAGCCTAGCAATATGAGTCTACGATAGGATTCCCTGTGCCTTAGTTGGGGAACTTGTATTTCTTGCCGCTATATAAAAGAGGCTGCGATGTCAAAACTTATGTGTTCTGTATGTATTCTTTTGTAACATGCCAGCTTTGTATTGAATCCGTTAAAGAAAGATTACATAAGGTGAGCCTAGCAATATGAGTCTACGATAGGATTCCCTGTGCCTTAGTTGGGGAACTTGTATTTCTTGCCGCTATATAAAAGAGGCTGCGATGTCAAAACTTATGTGTTCTGTATGTATTCTTTTGTAACATGCCAGCTTTGTATTGAATCCGTTAAAGAAAGATTACATAAGGTGAGCCTAGCAATATGAGTCTACGATAGGATTCCCTGTGCCTTAGTTGGGGAACTTGTATTTCTTGCCGCTATATAAAAGAGGCTGCGATGTCAAAACTTATGTGTTCTGTATGTATTCTTTTGTAACATGCCAGCTTTGTATTGAATCCGTTAAAGAAAGATTACATAAGGTGAGCCTAGCAATATGAGTCTACGATAGGATTCCCTGTGCCTTAGTTGGGGAACTTGTATTTCTTGCCGCTATATAAAAGAGGCTGCGATGTCAAAACTTATGTGTTCTGTATGTATTCTTTTGTAACATGCCAGCTTTGTATTGAATCCGTTAAAGAAAGATTACATAAGGTGAGCCTAGCAATATGAGTCTACGATAGGATTCCCTGTGCCTTAGTTGGGGAACTTGTATTTCTTGCCGCTATATAAAAGAGGCTGCGATGTCAAAACTTATGTGTTCTGTATGTATTCTTTTGTAACATGCCAGCTTTGTATTGAATCCGTTAAAGAAAGATTACATAAGGTGAGATCCATGACCTCCTGACGATGTTTTCATATAATGAGTATTTTTTGGGATATTCTCCACGTTTTACTTAAAACTTTTCCCGAAATGTTTCATTTCAGGATGAAATTTAGCATACTAATGTTGACGACACTTTGTCAGTGAATATATTTTACTCTACTATTTTATTATAATAGCGACATCTCCATCTCACCAGGGCCATGCTGTGACGTTGTAGAGCAAATTTTGAGCTTTGTTTACACGACAAAAAATGTGAAGCTATTGCCAGGATTAAAAATACTTTTTTTGTTGATTTAACGCATCCGCTGCTGATCACGAGTATAATCGTGAAACTTTTAAGCTGCGTCTAAATGTGTTTTTTCATATATTTTTCTCACAAAAGCTTTAGTACTAATTGTAGCAGTGAATGCGTTGAAAAGTGAGTAAATTGTATTGGAAGTAAAATTGCATGCGTTTTGCGAATAACGTTGTAAATTCAAGCAAACTTTTAGCTGAATTTGCGAAAGCTTTCGCTTTTTGTGCAGGAATAGCAACACAAATTTAACACGTTAACTACCGCAATTAGCATAAAAGCTTTTGTGGGAGAATTACATGTTAAAATGCCTTTGTCGTGAGAGAGCTTTTAAAGGGCGGGCACCGGTTAAATTCCGGCATCAACATTATATTTTAACGTTTTGTAAAACTATAATGTTGTTGAGGTAATTTAAATTAATGTTACTATGCTTGCATAAAATGGAAAAGCTTTCGAATACTTAGCTGAAAGTTTTCTTGGATGTACAATGTTTTTGCCTCACGCATTCAATTATTTTCAAAAATGATGTTCTAGATCTACTCCATAGTTGTAAGTTGAAAAATAGTCTTAAATCTGCCATTTTATTCCACGAAATATAAGCCTGAATATTTTTCGATATAATAGTATCAAAGAGTTTGGACTGAAATCTTATATGTTCGTAATATTCTAAAACTCGACCTTTATTACCATCTTCCTGATTAGAAAGATGCAGATAAAATTAAAGGAAACTTAAATATTTTGGTATATTATTTGGAATTATGTTTTGACCAAAAATTAAGCAGAACTGACCGGATCAATTCGCGAATTCCACCTCAGCAAAGGCATTTTGAAACTTGTTCAGAGAAATAACAGCTCCTCTTCTTTTCTCCTTGATTTGCCATAATGAAAATGAACTCATATTAAGAAATCTCGAAAGGTTAATAAGTGTGACCAGACAAAGGTGCAAATCAAAATTGAAAATTAAATTAACCATTTCTGTAAAATGTTTGCATTCCTTCGTACCCAAAATATTCGCCGGAAAACTTAAAAGAAAAACGATTTTGAGCACAAAGTGCATTTATGCAGTCAGCGTTCCACTTAGATGGATGTGGGCAGTTCTGCAGCTAATTTTGGGTCCAGGAGGAAACCTGACCGCTCCGATCATTTGCATGTCACTGTCAAAAATCCTGACATATGATAAAATAATGAAAGTTCGGGTCGACTGCGATATTTGAAAATACCTTCTTGTTCACGAAAATGCACTAATTGGCAGTTACAACTGAGCATAATTGAATTCTGTCAGTTTTCTCTAAATTAAAACTTCAGGACAGTCCGCTTCATACAAGGTTGACTTTCAGTCAATTAATTATCGCGGAGTCCACACTCCACACCACAGTCAGCCCTGTTTACTTTCGTTGATGGCAGAATAAAAAGTCCCCAGTTTTGTTAAATCCAAGTATTTTTCCAGTTTTCAGTTATGACAGACTGGATGAAGCTGTCCGAACAGATGAGATGTAAAACTTTTAAGGGGATAATAATCGGGGTCACGAAAACCTTCCAGATAAGAAAGTGAATGATTTTCTAGCCCACACTTCAGATGGCTTCCGGGGATGTTATTACGGAGTACAACGAAGAATTAAATTTCACACGAGGTATGACTTCTCATGAAAATACTTTTACTCTCGAATATGTGAATTCACTTCTAAGCGATTTTCTTAGTCACGTGGGCCTGTGGCTATAATAAAAGTGCATATAAAAATTTATTCCTGCTTGAACAAATTGTGTAATTTATTCGTTTTTCCTGAGTTCGTTTTGTTTATCACAGGCAAAGTATCGTTTATTAATTTTACTAATATTAATTTGATAGATGGAGATCAGGGATTTATTATAAACTAATAATAAGTCGGAAACGGGGAAAAGGAAAAAAGCAGCCGTTCAAGGTTCAACTGGTCACACGGGGTCAAAATGCCCCCAAGAAGTTTAAATAGTTGCCATATCTAAATTATTTGTGCTACTGGGTCATTACTGAGCATTGTTTAAATATTCAAAAATATTTTTCTCTTTTTAGTTTTACTTTTAACATACTAGAAAGATCAAAGATATAAAAGTGACACTTTTACTTAAAAATCATAACTTGTATTTGTATTGTGTATTTTTTATACAACTATTAATAATACTAAATACTATTATAATACTAAATACTTGTTTTGGGGTCAAAATCACGCCTAGTGACCACGAAAGGTTAAGTCGGCGAGCTGAATCTAGAAATCCGTGATGCCACAGTTGAGTATTGGCCTGCAAAAACTGGCCAAACGTCAAAATTTCAAAATTAATTAAAAACCAAATTAGTGTGAAATCGATCCATTCGTGAACACGGTATTGAATAGGTTCATCGAAAAATAGCACCAATGCCAGAGTAATACAAAAGGTAAGGTAACAACGACTGGCACTGTAATGCAGAGGGTATTGCATCAGGGGAATTTCAGTTTTCTTGTTCATATGTATTGGTTTTATAATTCTGTGCTTAATGGAACAAAGTACAAAATTAAATAACAGAACAATATAAATACTTAATTTGAATCTTTTATTTATCTTTACATTTTTTAGTTGAATCAATGAAATTATAATGCACCAAAGAGTAATGCATGAATTTCCAATGACATTCCTATTTTAAAATTCATTGGTGTTGGGAATGTTTAGTGGTATACATATGTTTATTTTTTTATTAATGAAATAATGAACACATTTCCTACAGTACATAACTTTGATCCTGCGATGTCCTTCAAAACACTTATGAGAACGTAAGTGTTTACATTCCGTTTGAAAAGTCATTTGAGGGTGAAGAAGTAGTTTTAGGGGTGGGAGCGAGAGAGGGGAGTGGTATAGAAGAAAAGTGTGATTAGGACGCTCCAAGGAATCCAATTGGCGTCCTTCCTTCTACTTATTTACCGAATATCCAGTATATTTATTCAAAAAACAGCTCTGGAAAGTGAACTCAGACTTAAAGAGAATCGAGTTGCAGTGAAAGACTAAAAAGTAGTTATTTTGGAGCTCAAATGCATTCTTTACCATTTACATCGACTATCTATGCACATGAAAATTTTTGAATTCGCCATCTCTTTTACAGTAGGTATTGTTGATAAAAGTCTGTGGAAGTAGATGGAAGAACGTTTCTCCGAAGATTCATCATCTACTACACTGAGGGGTCGAAAACTAATCAAGGGTGTAAAGGTGGAATCTATAGCGTATGTCATACGGTAGTAGTATATCTCGGCTCTAAAGGGAACAGAGATGTTTATATTATGAGACAGTCAGAATGAGCACATGCAGCTATCAAAACATTAGAAAATCTAAGAAAATGAAATAGTTGATGTCCTAGCAAAAGAAATTCTAACAGAAAGTTTAGCTAACCTGAGCTGATCCTAAGTTTTGCTGTGTGCCATGCTGAAGATGTCATTACTAAATTGGGTTAGAAAGTATGAGCCAAGGGTTGGGATGAAATTTTGGGAATAAGACAGCCTTGACTGTTCACATTCTCAAACAAGAAACGTTCAATCGCAAACCAGCCACATTTTTCAATTCTTGACATTAACAAGTAGTCTAGAGAATATTGTTAAAAATACGTGGCAGGTATCCAAAGACACATACATGGAACCTCACCTGAAAATGCTTCTAGCAAATAGAAAGAGCAATAACTAGAATTTGCCGCAAGAAAGTTAATGGATCTTTCCATTCCTCCCAACTCCTTGGAGCCGCAAAAGTATTCACTTAATGTGTTCTTTCTTCATCTCACTATCTTTGGGTATTCGCAGAGAAGATATTGAATACTTTCAATCTCCTCGTCGTCTATACAGCTTCTGCAAAAGTCATTGGAAAAAGTCCCCATGCGCTCCGCGTGTCCACTAAAGAGACAATGACCTATAGTTCTCTTCAATAGAGAAATATTCATACTTGAACTCATTCTCGCAAGCTCATCGGCTGCTTCATTGCACGGTAAGCCACTGTAACCTGGGTCTCAGCAAGGAGTAACCTTGAAACAGCACCCAAGGCCAAGAGCCTAACAGCGCTGAAACACACGCGATTTAAACATGTTTGAGTCAGGTGTTTTAGCAGTCGTTTGATTGTCAATGTAGATCCCGAACTTCACATTAAGCGGTATATCAGATGTCATCATTAACAGGGTAGCATCAGGTATCTGCTTGGAACACACTACAATAATGAGGTAAGCAGTTAGATTCCTGAATACTATGATAATCCAAAAAAAAAAACTTTTTGCAAAGTTAAAGTTCTCATGTCAATGTTGTGTTACGCAGCCCAAGTGTGGGGTTTTAAGCATTGCGAAACTTTGGAGAAATTCTAGAGATTTTTTATTAAAAAGTTATTTGGAACTGCCAGAAAACTGTCCGAAATATATAGTAAGTATTGAAATTGGACTACTTGAAGTTTTTTTTAAATACCCTAGCGTTACAGTGTAATTGCTGAGGAAATTCTGGTGGCTCGCACTTCTTTGTATCAAGAGTGCAATCATTTAGCAACAATAGCTAAAATCAAATACACTCTTCGCGTAGTTTGTTAACTGAGCAGATGGGTGCAGTTAATGTCCTAATTTTTTATAGAATATAAGTTAGAAATAAGAAATTGTAGTTGAAGTGCTGTAATAAATAATATTATTCATATTAGGTCCAAAAAAAGTCACCGGTCCTCTCTTCTAGGGATACTATTGGAGAAACATCTTCTGAAATCGAGCTCGGACACTGGTCCGAGGACATCCAACAACTTGATTCCTTCAATTTCAAGGCATTTTTAGCAGCGATGCTTTCACCAAAGACGTTTAGAAAGTGGCGAAAGTCGGAAGTAATCTTCACTTACTAAAGGGAATGATCTCAGTCTTTGAGGAGTTTATGTTCAGGCCCCAATTGCTAGTCTACCCTAGAATCTTTTATAGAGCACTCTCTATTAGTCCGCTAGTGGTCGCAAGGAAACCAGGAGAGCTAAGTCATCAACATAAACTACAACTGTAATCCCCTCCATTTCCAAAAACACTAAGATAAATTTGACCACCAGCAGCCACAGTTTGGGTGACAGCACACCCCTGAAAATCTGCGGGGTGCTGAAAGTCTGTAGCCTATAACTCGGGTGGTCTTATTCGAGAAAACTCAATTTAGTGAAAATTTCTCATCAATTTTATTTATTCCACATGGAAAACCCGCGATAGCGCTATATGTAGAGCCGAGCATACTGGAGTTTTTGGTGCTGCAACTCATTTTTTTATCAGTAAAAAATTTATCAGTACCATGCTTCAATACCGTACTCAAAATTAGACATACGCATTTGCGATAAGGTCTATTGTCACCTGTACTTATTTTAGTTATGGTCGACTGAAGTTAAAAAGTAAAATTAAAGTAAAAACAATTTTTTTTTAAATAAGCTTTTATTTAATTTTACTAAAACGGAACAAATAAACAAATACCCTATTTGATTGGGGCAGGACGGTAGTAAAATGGATATTAACAAAAGTGAATTAAAAATGATAGAACTAAACAAATATCACTTTATTGATGTTGATTGTCTGATCTAAAAGCTTGTTGCGAGATAAATATTAAAGTATTCTCATAACTTCCGAATTAAACATATAAAACCTTCTTTTACGACACGGTATCTTTAATTACCCCTATACCATTCAAATCCTCGGCGTAATCAATAACCTTATCTTGGGTAATGGTAAGTAAAATAATTACTCTTTATAGTAGCTTAGACTGTTACCCAACACGATGGTCCAGTTGGGTTAACAGGTCGCTGGAACCTCGTTTGTTGTTCTACTGAGACCACCGCAACCACCTTTTGGTTTCGTTATCAGACCATGATCATCGTCCTATGTACTCATCGAGATGAATTTAACGAGTCCAAATTCAGTGAAAACATCTAGATATTAATTTTGAGCCGAATCGGGCCGGGTTGCCAGATTGGAGTCGCCATATTGAATATCTAAATTTGGAACCGAAATTCGTAACCAAGGCCCTTACATAAAGTTATAAATTTCGGCTCAATCGAATAATGGGAAGGGGTAAAATGCAAAGAAAGGCGAGAGAGAGAGAGAGAGAGAGAGAGAGAGAAAGTCAAGCTAAATAAATGCTTGTAAAAAGTAACGCAGAGAATACATGCCCTCTTAGGTCACATTTCGTTGCCTCTAGCAGACAAACACGTAGTAATGTTATAAGCCTATTGTGAAATTGGAT
>QYTT01082865.1:0-10044 GCA_006980735.1 Dasypogon diadema
TACTTGCGTCTATTAGTGACTGCGCTACTTAATAAACTACCAACCAACCAACTGAATCTGCAGAGGTCACTTCACGACATTACCAAGAATTGTGCTCTTGGTATTAAAAACTGGGATTAATATTGTAAGTTGGGATGACCTCCTACTATACGTGCTCCTAAAAAAGATAGATAGAACAACAAATGCTCTTTTAGAGCTGCGATTTCAAGCTTTGGAAACTCTAGCAATTAATAAGCGGCATCAACCAATCGACCGAAAGCAGGGTATTAAATAATCTTCTTTAAGTTTAAGGGTACCTACAAACTCTGTAAGCAGAAACATGGTCTCCATGCCTGTCATCTGTTTACTAAATACAGTTTCTTATAACCCGAAACCAGTAAACATAATTTTACAAAAATGAAATTTAAGAACGTTGAATAAAGCCTAGCCTTGCAGATTTGCGACGAATCTGTTTTTAACCGACGACCACAGATAAAGTTGATCTTAAGTAGACAGTGAATTACTATTTTTAGTTGCTTAATTCTTAGAAAATTCCTGGTATATTAGAGGATACTTACTAGAACTGGAGCAGGTCTGATCCTGAAGAGCTGCATGTTATTTAAAGATGGAATAGAATTATGAAAGACTGGATATTATAGTCCCATCACAAGTATACATAAATTTTATTTATTAAAAAAAAGCATACATACGAAAAGCATGCCTAAATAAATCGCCAAAAAGTTCATGCTGCTTATTTTATAGTAGTTTTGCAAGAGGTGGATTTTAACAACAAACAATAATTTTAATAATAAGTGTATTTATTTATTTATAACTAATGTGCCACAAACAACGCCAAAGAATGCAATTGGAAAATTTTGGATTGCAGTGTACAAAATGCGTCAGCATCAGCGGAAAGGGCAGAATTCTTAACCTTTTATTGAAAAGCTACTGTAATAAATTAATTAATAGATTGTGTTCGCAATATAAGGTTAAACCCAAGGAAGTGCTTTATTATCAAAGTGAAACCTAAATATAATGACTTTCAGTTAATAATAATATAACGAAAAGGGTCGGTTTCGGGACTGGTTATTTTGAAAACGAAAAGAGATAGGTACATATATGCGCCTTATATCAAATTAAAGGGAAACTTATGGGGATTCCAAATTATGTAAAAAAAAATCCATATTAATTACAGCTGTAAAAAGGCGATACACAAAATTAAGATAAGAAAGCGGTTCATTTCTTCTCGCGTGAATTTTGGGATACCCTATATTAAAATAAAATCAAGAAGCGATTAAAAATACTTGATTCTTATATACTAGTTAAACACATATAATAAAAATAAGCATAATGTAATCACCACATGTTATAATAATTTTAAAACCTTAATTATGTTTACCTCACAAGGCGGTGGAGCACTCCTATATGAAGGAACTATTTTAAAAGTAACGGAACCACGAGCCTCACGCTGAAAAAAAATATTTAAAAATTATTAACATCAAGAAAAGAAAGTGTTTTGAATTTAAGTAGTACCACAAAAAATCTATACTTTTTACCATATTTAAGAACAATGGCATGACTAGTAGAAGAAGTAGCTTAAAATTTGAAACTTTAACTGAAATAAGATTGAGATGTTCAAATTTTTATTGAACACATCTCAGACTCTCTCCGAAAAACGGAGCCAAATGATGTTAAGTCCGTTTTTAATAGACTAATACTAATACTAAACTAATGCGTTATCGGCAAATAACATAATTTTTGCATTTTTTAACTCTTCCACAATATCATTAACATATATTAGAAATAACAACGTCCCTAAAACTGAACCTTGTATCACCCCCACATTTGTTTTCGATTTTGTTGATATGATTCCATTAGCATTAGTTCTTTGATATCTATTAGATAAGTATGTATGAACTAAACCATTCTTGTTCCCTTCCTCTTATCCCATATTTCTCTAGCCTCTGAAGTAGGATATTTCTGTTAATAGTCTCGAAAGCGCGTTTGAAGTCAAGAAAGACTGCTATCATTTTCTTCTTCTTTTTTATTTTCTCCCTCCATTGAATCAACATCCAATTTAAGGCTGTCTCAGAAGACTGCTTCTTACAAAAACCAGATTTTTGTTCTACGATGAGGTTGTTACTTTCAATATAGTCCCAGTTGCATATGTACCACTTTAGCAAGTACCTTCTCGTATGTTGACAACATTTTTATTGGTATAATCTTCTCGGCCTTGATAGTGCTCTTTACCTTTTTTGTACGTATTATTAGTGGCTAGAAAGACCAGTGGGACAACGACCTTCTTTTAATGATTGTACATTCTGGTAGTCATCCTGTTACATATATATACATATATATATATATATAACAGGGTGCTTTTTTAAAATCTAAATATAGATTTGAAGTTTTTTCATTAAATACTTATTAGCACTAATTTTAACATGTAAGGTTACCTTAATCGGTCCACTACTGGTACCTTATATTGAAAGTTGATTGAAAAAAGTTTGATTCTTTGATTAGTACTCGAACTTTTTGAACAGATCAATAATTCAATAATTATCGTACTAGTGCATCATACAATTTGCTGATAGATTTTAAGGTTCTTAAATGGTCGTGGTCAATTTACTAGTTGTCATTTTTATATTAGGACCGTTTAGATTGATTTTTGAATTTTATGATTTTAGGTAATACATATTAGCATTATGTAAAAGGGCGTCGCTACTTGTACAAACACAAAAAGCCTTTATGGACGTAGTGGCCAAAAGATTCTAGAGAAAAAAACCAAAGAACTTGGATTTGGCTTTGCTTCGGGGTTGGTGTTTTGGTCTTCACCTGCGAAAATAAAGCAGCCTTGGAGTGGTTAAAACAGGCCATAGGGGACAATTTTAGAATGCAATTTGTTTCGAAATATGTGTGCATACCTTAAATTATGAAACGATATTTTTGATTTTCTGTAGATTATTATATAAAGGGTACATTGGAGAAATCCAGAGTTAACCCTCAATTGGTATCATCGATTTTTAATCACTGAACTGGTATTGTGGGGTTCTTTGGTCCCTAATGGGTCTTTTTTGACCCGAAAGCACATATATGTATTTCCAAAGGAAGTATTATTTCTTTACATAAATTTATTGCTTCTGTTTTGAATAAGAATTATTTTAAAGCACAAGGAACAAATTTTGAATTAGTATGTCAGAAATTTTATATTCTCTCTGCGTTGAGGGTTAAGATAGGGTAAGAATATGTTCTAAACTAAAAATGGTAAAATTAACGTCTATACTTAAAAAACTGACCAGCATTCGTTGTAACTGACTGACAGACTGGTGCTGCACTGGTTGACCATTGATTTCCCTGATTTCATCTCCAACATGCAAGGTTGCTTGACGATGAATCATTCCGCCGTGCATTATCCTAGCTACGATACAACGTCCATCTTCAGTCATTTTGAGCGTTATACCCTTAGAAATAATGATTCAAATGTAAATTTAATAATTAAACGTAATTTTTAGAGTTCAGTAGGTAAGAAGAAATTTATATAAAAATGTTGTATACCATTGGTTCGTCAGTATTTTTCTGGAATTGCACTAATCGAACTCTGGTCACATGTTGCAATTCAGAACTATCCGCACTATCAATGTCATCTCCATTTAAATAAGGTGCTATGGGTGGTGGTGTTACCCGTAAGGCCTCCTCACCGTATACCTCTCTTGCAACCACATCATGAGTGTGCAAAAGAGCCTGAAAATACAAAAAAAAAATTAATGGTTTTGAAATCGATTCAAATATATTTGTTTTATTTATTACATTCTACACATTATTGTTTCACAAAATTAGTGAAATAGAACTATTTTCGGAGAGATCAGTTAAGAAAGTCATGGGGACAGTTTTCTGGGATGCCGAAGGAGTCATTCTCGTAGACTTTCTGGAGCAAAAGATAGTAACAGCAACTTATTATGTTGAAGTACTACAAGAATTGAAAGCTGCAATTATAAAAAAACGGCCTGGAAAGTTGTAATAGCGTGTGTTGTCCCATCTTGATAACGCGCCAGCCCATTCCTCGAGACAATCTACGGATCTTTGATCTTTTAAGGAAATTTCATATGTTTAAAAATTAAAATTGTATGAATTTATATTGTGCATTTAATCAGTTCGGCTACTTTTTGATACACCCTCGTACATATTTTTCAAAAACTTTTATCTGTTCAAAGCATATTGTGGGAATATAAACCTCATTAGCACACGACCCACTTTTACATGATGATTTAATTTTGTTTTGTTTTGTAAATTCAAATGCGAAAGACTTCCGCAAAGAATAAATTTTTACTTTCGAAATTCATTAATGGAATCTTTGATTTTGATCAGAGCATATTATGGAAATTATGTCTGGGCGAACTGAGACTCAATTGATTCTCATGCTGTAGACTGAGCAGGCCAGGGCACTCAATGAAAACATGAGGGTGTCCTTCAGACACTACGCTCAGCCCTAATGAAAAGCTGGTAAATATCTGAAGGAACCCTCACTTTTGAGAGAATCCTCCATCATCCTACCCCTAATGAGAAGCGAGAACTGACAGGAAGATCTCCTACGGAAGCTACTAGGGTTGTCAGGTCCGGAAATTGGAACGGGTGATTTTACGAATCAAAAATGTTAAAAAAGGGGGATTTCGGCCTTCGAGTGACACAAAATATTCAAAGTGGGAGTAAAAAATAATTCATACAGGTGAAAAAAAAAAAACAAAACATAAACATAACAACTTAACAAGCTTCTACGGCTCCAAAATGTAACAAAATAAACAAAATTATACACATTGTACATCCATTTGCTTTTAAACTGCATTACGTTGTCACATCTTCCGGTAAGTCGGTATTATATTTATTGCTTTTCCTTGTGTCATCTACTATTACTGTTGCCCACATTTGAATTTTTTTTTAATGATATAAACTCATTACAACTTAAGTCAAAATTTGTTTTAATGATTAATTCTGCTTCTACCATATCTAATTTCAACCTATTCCTATCCTTCCTCCAAACATTTTGTATTATACTAAATATATGTTCCGACATTGCATTTGAAATCGGTATAGAAAAGACGTTATTTATAATTTTCTCCATTTGGGGTAGCTCCTTATTTGAAATATATATTGCCACTTTTGTATTTAGTATGTAGTAATAAGTGCTTAAGATATACAAGTTCGTTAAACAGCTCATCAGTATTTACTCCAAAGATATTTTATATTAGTCACATACCTTTGCAGAATATTCTTTAATTCCATGAAAGTAAGGTTTTGAAATGTGTTAGTCAAATTACTCTTTTCGTTTAAGTACTCCAATATTTTTTCAATATGGTTAGAACATTCTATTTTAATTCGATTTACTGTTTGAACATCATTGAAACGTTTAAGGAGTGACATAGTTAAGCTTCGAATGTCGAATCAAATTGTTAATTATACCTGGAAGGGCGCTTATATATATTTAACGGGTTGAAACATTTTTAAAATACGTTCTACAGCAGGAACTAGTGACATCCATCTTGTAGGAGAATGACAAAATATCTCTACCCATTCTCGATACACGAATTCTGTAAATTGTTTTAAACTGGAAAAGTTTTTGGTCGATCAGCTGAACTAGCTGTAGCATTTTAACACAATACATTCTACATATGTCGTATCTTAAAACAACGGCAGTTTTCTTTTCCATATTATGAAGAACGTGACATACACACCCAATAGCTAATAAGCTTTCATTATCTTTTTTTAATTCTACGAAAATACTCTGATTCTTTCCGAAGTTTACCGCAGCATTATCGGTACAAAATGCCACAAAACGCCCAGAGGATAGCCCAAATGAAGGAATTCTTTTCAACAGAATCTGTGCAATATCTTTTGATTTTTCAGATTCGCTTGCAAAAAAAAACAGAAGCTTTTGACACATTCCATTTTCTTTAGTAAAATAATTCATTATTAATGGAAGAAAAGTTATTATATTTCCCTTATGTGATGCATTAGTAGCAATAGAATAAGGCCGATTTTCTTTGAGATCCTGAGCAATGTATTTAACCGCAGCTGGCTTCAGAACATTACTAGCAATTTTTGAAATTTTAGTCCTCCCACAAGACATATTTTGACATATTTTAAAATCAATAAATATGAAATAAGGAAGGAATAAGTTGTGTAGTTTCTGAGATAAATGGCAAATTAAGACCGCCTCAGTAAGCGCAGTTTGTTTTTTATATTCCGATTTTTTGAAATAGTAGTTAGTTAGCTTTGTACAATGGAGATCGCACATAGATTTCATAATGTATTGGTGTTTGGAGGTCAACTCATGTCTTCTGATGTGAAAGACTCCTCCGTTAGCAATAGAAAAACGCGAATTACATGTACACCTTGCATACGTTGGGTTGGTTATATCTTCCTGCAACCAAGTGTATTCCGATAACTATTTTTTACTAAACAAAATAAGTTGAATTTTTTGTAAAACTATCGGAAACAGTAGGCTGTTCTTCTTACATAAATAATAATGCTGTAAGCCGATATTCGTCAAAATAAAAATACAAAAACTAACCTCGCTTTGACGAAACTAAAATTTACTGGGCTTCTGAAGAAGAACTGAGTTCACCTTCTCTGATCTCAATCACAGATGCACCAGCTTGCATTTCTTGTATCATTTATCATGTCCATTCAACAGTATTTTATTTGTAAAATTACTGAAACTATTAGAATTTCATTTTTAATTGCCCTTTGCCAACTTCTAACTATATTCATCCACATTCGTTAGAGTTCAAATTTTAAACTTTCGTTTGCCTTTTTTATGTTGATTGGACACTTTTTTTGAAATTGATCTAAAGGATAAATTCTCCCTAGCATATGGTAAAGGGAAGATTCTCCCAAAAAGTAGAAAGGCACAAGCACATACTTGAAAAGGTGGACAATCACCCCAAAGGGATGACACCTGGAAACCAAAGAAGCTGTCTACCTAAAGTGATATAAGATAATGATTAAAATTGCACCTGTCACTACAGTACTTTTCGAAATAAGCAGACAAAAATACATCTAAAAGATTAGCACTATGATCCGACAAATCAGGAATGCGCGTAGTACATTTTACTAGCTGCTGAAGGGTAAACGATTCGCAAAGTAACTCGACGTGACTGTCCGCCGTGCTTGTGGTAGAATAATGTCTGAGCCATTGAACATTATGGAAGTTAAACTCACCCGCGAGGATGTTTATTGAGAAGGGAGTAGTTAATAGTAATTGGTCAATTACATCAGAGAAAGCAGAAATAAGTTGTGTGCGTCAGGATTTTAAATCTAAACCAAAGATAAGAAAAGTCTAGATTATAAGAAGATTGTTCGTTTAGAACAGTAAATGGCACGTCATCACGTATGTAAATCGCTATACCCGTTTAAGTAGAAAAGAGGTATTAAGTGGTAATCAGGCCCTTAAGCTGATTTGTATCAGCATCGGATAACACACTGATTTCACTTAATGCAAAGACAAGCAGCAAGAATTCAAGGCCGAAACTAAAACAAAGACAAAACGTGCAAAAAGGATTAACGATCACCAGTCAAGCAGCAGACGGAATGTAAACAAATCAATCTTTTGAATTAAGGAAAGTTAAAAATATGATTTGAAATAGTTAAAAGGTAGGCAAATAATACAAAAATAAAATGAATATAAAATACTTTTTTATATCGAATTTATGAGAATATGAGCCAACTTTAACTTCAAAAAAATCTATCGAACGAATAATTTTGACACTCACTGTATTTAATTTAAATTTAATTTAGTTGCATATTAACAGAAAAAAATCTAGTGTATTTTAACAATAAGTTTATTTTAATAAGTAAATCACGTGCATCTATTGTGTAGTTTTTCCCGAAGGGAACTTGCGCAATCTCTCCCCTATGTACAGGGAAGAATGTGCATCCTATTAAATAACGTGGATATTTCCGAAATATCTAGTAAGTGTATGAAACACTAGTCTATAGAAAGCACTTTTTTCTTAGTAAATACATTTGAATCAAATATTTTTATATTTGTTTATTTTTTTATATATTTTTTTAAAATATATCTCATAAAAAATATATGAAACAGTTTTGTAAATTCAAACACTTATTTTGTACGTATTCAAAAGAAACTTCTACAAGTAGAATGTTCACTATTATTCTCGCGCTATTTCGCATACTTTATTCCATCCGCTTAGATTTCTCTAACTACGAGGTTTGCAAACCAAAACTTTTACAATAATTAAAATACATTAAACTAAAAATTACATATCAAAATTTCCAACTACCATTGTTTTCGAATTCATCAATTTCCCTGGCTTCGAGTTTTGCGCACTTGATCAGCTTGACTTCTGAGCGTATTACATCTTAAATAGCACATCACAATTAATTACACCATTTAATACATACCTTACGTCTCACTTTTTTGAAAATTCTCAGTTGTTCCTTCGTTGAATATGCCACAAACTAAGACACAGTCTTACAGTTAACATTTGCGATAAACACAATATTTTCTGTATGACTATGTTTAAGTAAGTAGCTAAATCGTCCTGCCTTAATTTTGTATAGTGATTCTACATTTTACATACATCTTTGTTAGCTATAGAAGCGTTGAAGGTCAACAAATTTTACTCTTTCTTAGGATATTTATTTTTAATTACACAAAATAGCTTGCATCAATATATCTTTATATTATGACAGAAACAATAAAAGCAAATCAATATCTCAGAACAGAAGGGTATTCAGTCCATTTATATTGTTTATGTTTACACTTAATAAAAAATGTTAAATTTCGCACTTTATCACGCTATGTGGTCGAAATTGCCATTGGACTGAAGATTAGAATATCAAAGCAACAAGTCTAAAAACTTATATTACAATTTTTACTATAAGAAGAATACAAAAAAAAATAAACTTTAAACTCTTATTTTAAATTGAGCTTTTTGACTTAATACACTTCTGCCCTGGGGGTATGAAATCAAATTTCGCTTTTCGGCATTTTTCTGTTATTCTTAATCCAATTTTATGAGTTTCAAAACAAACTATTTATCATAATATTTTTCTTTTTTTTCTTTGATTATACACATTTTAAATTTCAATAATAAATTGGAAATTTTGTAGCCACTAAATTATGTCACATTTCCTGAAATATTCTCTCTGCGATATAAAAGATCGGAAATGAAGCAAAATATTGTAATGTCCAGTAACATTCGATTTCAAATGGAAAAAAATATAGTGAGTGCCAAATAATAACAAAAATGACAATGATAGTTGTTTTCCAACTCCCCGTTTACATTGCATTTGCTCTGGGTTGAATCCTGCACGTAAACAAGACTAAAAGCCAAGCCAAATGCTGTCCACGTGCAGATTACTCTACTAGTTATCCCCGCAATCACGCTCAAATCTACCCCGAGGTGAGCACGCCATCTAGCGTCTGTGTGATCGGTGTGCTGAATGGTGTGTGTTGCGGGTGACTCAGCACGAAAGTGTCCTCCAACCGAGCCTCAGGGTCACTGGTACTAAGTCTTTGGAACCGCTCCCGTGACGAGGCGATCAGTTCGTGTCCTTGTGTGGTGTGTACTTATGCAATACAGTTTCCGGAGGCATTAATTACATCCCCGAGGACTACAATACGGTTTGATGGTGACGTTATACCTCAAGCACCTCCAAACATAGAGCCCACCAACTCCGGATTTCCGCTGATCGGAATCTCCGCAAACTTCTCGTACCTAATTGCATTCCACTTGAGGTGGAATTCTGGCCTGAATCGTGCAGATCAGATCCTCGTACCAGTCATGAGGAAAGGGCGGGCGGACGCCGTGACCCTCCAGTCAAGAAATTGTACTTCTCCTATGGCAGAACACCTAGACGAATGATCTAGCCTGCAGGCATCTTGCTTGCATGACTAAGTCGGTGAGACCCAAATCGCCCATCCTAACTGGTATGTAGAGCGTGCTTTTAGCGACCAATCGTCTTCCCCCCACGTAGAACGCATCTACTGCTTTTGCCTGAAGGAGCTAGATAAAGCCCTCTTCAAAGCACTTCACCTTCAGCAGATGC
>QYTT01082865.1:10064-20645 GCA_006980735.1 Dasypogon diadema
AAAAAATAAACTTTAAACTCTTATTTTAAATTGAGCTTTTTGACTTAATACACTTCTGCCCTGGGGGTATGAAATCAAATTTCGCTTTTCGGCATTTTTCTATTATTCTTAATCCAATTTTATGAGTTTCAAAACAAACTATTTATCATAATATTTTTCTTTTTTTTCTTTGATTATCCACATTTTAAATTTCAATAATAAATTGGAAATTTTGTAGTCACTAAATTATGTCACACTTCCTGAAATATTCTCTCTGCGATATAAAAGATCGTAAATGAAGCTACTTTCCACATGTTTAATAGTTGTTCTTGGTCCATTTTCACTTTGAAATCACTTTCTCTTTTTAATACAATAAATACAAATTTGGAAATGTCACACTTGCCGTCTGTCACGTAAAAAGACGAATGAAGCTAGCATCGAATGATCATTCTTAAAATGTTCATTCTTTGCTTCCGTGTGTCTTGGGTATAACCCTCCAGTCAAGAAATTGTACTTCTTCTATAGCAGAACACCTAGACGAATGATCTAGCCTGCAGGCATCTTGATTGCATGACTAGGTCGGTGAGACCCAAATCGCCCATCCTAACTGGTATGTAGAGCGTGCTTTTAGCGACCAATCGTCTTCCCCCCACGTAGAACGCATCTACTGCTTTTGCCTGAAGGAGCTAGATAAAGCCCTCTTCAAAGCACTTCACCTTCAGCAGATGCACGATGGACGAGGTAATCAGGTAATTTACCATAACCGTCCATCCCTTCAGCGACAAGAAGAACAATCGTGATCGCCAAGAAGCGACGGCATTGGAGAGTTTCTCCAAAGCCGCTTGGCAATTACTTGATTTGGTCTCGAGCCCGATATACACGCCTGGGCTAGAAGGGTAACTATATATATAATTCTGTCTTCATCATAACAACTCCATTTGAAATGAATCCACTGTATACAACTCTTGTTAATTTTTTGAAAGAAAAAGGACAAAAATTTGTTATTTAATCACAAGCAACCCCTTTCGCCCTATTGAGGCATCCTTAAGCTACCAACAGTTCAGGTAAATTTTGCACATAATATATATATAGAAAAATATAAGCTGCTGCAAGTACAAATGTTTGTTCGATAATATCACCTAAGGACCAGGTATATTCTTTATTTAAATAAATTTATTTTTCAATAATACAAATACGCAATCATTTCAAAGGCGATTTCTGAAATTCACAAAGGCGTTTTCTGAAATTCCTTTTACCCCTCTCAGTCAGTAATTAAATATTCTTTCGTTGGATCCCTTTTCAGTATGCCCCGGAAATGGTTTCATTGCGTTTATCGTAAGGGCAAAATTGTCAACCAGTATATAAAGCAAAATATTGATGTTAGGTTAGGTAAGCATTTAGGTTCTAGCAGGTTTAATGAGCCATCCTTGAACATTTTATAAAAGGCTGAATTTTTCAACACCCACCATAGGAAATTCGGCTTTGACAAGCAGTATCTACATTAACGAAACAATAATAATTAGCGTCCACTATTGCCAGTAAAATAAACGCAAAAATATTGCCAAAGCTTTTCATTCGCAATAATTGCTGTACGAACATTTTTGTACTCACTGTAGTTTACATCTGCGTAACATTAATATTGTTATGCGGCGTTACAAACGTTTACTTAAACTTATAATACTCAAGAATTAGGGTGTAAAAATTAATACCAGCAATGCAACTCACGTTTTTTTCTAATAGCCCCTCTTTACAACGCTTATAAAAAAATGTGTATCAACATACGATAAGAAATTTGTTTCTTTAATAAAAATTCCCATTTAAACAAGGAATAAAGGAAACTGGCTCCATAGTAAATATTTCCTTGAGATTTATTTTGAAAAAGAGTCGTTTCCTCTCAAGCTCGTCAGCAATTTTTAATACTTCCCTGTAAAGAAATTGAAAGAATATTTCAGAATTCTGGGATATAAAGAAAACAATGTGAGCAGATGCTTACAGGAGGTTAGTATCAGGCAATGTTCTGCATGGTTTTTATTAAATTTTTTGCATTCCATTCGCCACAATGGTGAACGTTTTCCTTTTTTATCATTAAGTTCTGTCTACGGGCTTTAACGATTTTATTATAAGAAGCTGTCATAGACGTAATCAAAATAACGAAGAAATTTCAGTCTTAAATGTTATTTATATAATTTTAACAATTGCTTATTTACATATAATTAAATTATTGTTTTTTATTTATTATTTTTGAATTGAAACTTAGAAATACAGTGAGCAAAACATGTTTCTAGACAAATACACAAATACTTAATTACTTATTTTAAATTTCATCTCATTACCAAGGTATTTTGATTAAATTAAAAATAATTAAAATAATTCCGGGTTTATCGACCAAATAAAATAAATTGGGTGCGACTGGGCTTCCCACACTGCCAGCATCCCATTTTACCATTTTGTCTTTTTTGCACACCTTATCAGGTGTTCATTATACAATTATGCGTCGAATGAAATTGGTCCGGAGTCGACATCTCTCTAAAAACGATGGATTCGGACTCTAGGGACCTCGAAATGTGGAGATATGTGGAAATTTTATAGAAACTTCCAAATGGGAAGTTAATAAAAGGAAAAGAGCAAATCAATCAACTAAAAGATAAATTATAATAACATATTATTTGAGGGATGCACGTAACCGTCAAGGCACGAGATTTGTGCTATACGATATGCAAGCTAATGTACTCGTGTGTTTTCGCGTGATATATGCCCAAAACCCAAACCTTCGAAGCTACAAGCCATGCACAAACAAGAAGGAGAGCAACGCAATTTTAAGGACTTTCTATTGCAACTTTTCTTGGCCCTAGTTATAATCATAAATTCTACATTATCGTCTACAGTTGTCTAATCGTCAGAATAATTGTGCTGCTTCTGTACGGAATCATTTCCAAAAATTAAAGCTATTGAGACAAAAAGGCTACTGACCTTCAGACAACTTTCATCCGAACTTAATTCGCATTTTCCGGGTTGAATACAGTCACTGAACACGTATTTTTACCATCGGCTAATTAGACATCAAAGCGGGGGTTGCTTTTGCCTCAAGGGTTATAAATCAAAATATTTTGTAAATCCGTTTTCATATTTTTAAAGCTGTTAATTAGGTCAAAATTATTGTTTACTCGATTCTCGTCTCATTCAGTTTATAGTGTGATTGACGTCAAGATAGCACCCCCACTTATAAATTTCAATTTAGAATGGTTCTACTGAAGTTCAAAATTTCTTCTTTTGACTCAAAATTAACTCATAATTATAGGATAAAAACTCACCACTTTGATGGCAACGTATTTTCGACTATACAGTCGCCGATTATTTTCAGCACAAATACGTTCCATCACAAACACAGCAGGCTTCTCCTCAGATGTATATTTGTTTTGCAGAGTAAATTCAATGTCTTATAGTGAAATATAAATAATCATATATAACAGAAACAATTACGCACTGAGTAAAGTAAAATAGAGCAATAAGTTAATTATTCAAGTTAGAAGCTAGACTGTAATCTACACGTAAAATCCGATCCTATTTCCGTAAGAAGTTCTCGAAAAGTTTACAATATTTACTTCACTTGACATTTATCGCATACTTTATCGCTATGCTTGAATGATAGTGATTACATTTCTTTAGTGTTATACTAATGATTTAGGTTAATATTAGGTTAATAACTCTTAAGATAGATAGGTGCCTGAAATGTTTAACGAACGATTGTTGAATATAATTTAGTAGCCACAGAGTACTCTCCGTTGATGATCGTATGGACCGAAACGTATACGTCAGAGAATTGTAATAAAAATTTGTTGTGAAATTTAAGTACGTGTGCTTCTGTTTTATTTGATCGATAAATGAGGTCATTAAGCAAATAAACAAATTTTTTTCAAAAGGAAATATTGATTACAAGATGCGCCATTTTTTGTTTTATTTCTTTAATCAAGTGTAATCCCTTACCTGATTATTTTTTTGCTTTATGACGAATTGCTGCCAATCGGATTTGTACGCAGTGAGCGTTGTATAGTGTGCTGTTATAGCTTTCGGTATAGTATTTGGCAGATTCCTTGTTTAGCATATATAGCTCAACGTGAATAGTACCAGATCGGGGACAAAAAAAGCCAAAGAGAGAACTCTATCCAATTCAGAGGAGGGGACTAAATCGTCACCCGAAATTTAGGAAAGGAGCAAACAGGTGATCTTCGTTCAACGTCTATCACACTGGATAAGCTTGCGGCTCGCCTTTACATAAAATCATGGATCTGGTTCAATGCATCAAGGAACGATGTATATATACATATATATATATATATATATGTTTATATTTTAGTAACCCGAAATCTAGTATATACTCAGAAATAAAAAAAAGTAATTCTTCAGAGGTAACGTGTTCATTGGTAAAGAATAATAACAATAATAATGGAATGGAGACTTTGAGCCGTTGCAGAAATGTAGCACAACATGAAAAAATCTTAAGTTTTACACCCTTTTATTACAATTTTATTTTTCCTTAACCTATTGGCGCGTAAGTATATAGAAAAACTCTCCATTTACATATACGGAAGGTTCAACGGCAATAGCCGTCAACGTGTTAATATTTAAAAGCAAACTTCAATAATAGCTATGTTGTTTTGCACAAGATCCACACATATCTCAAGATCTGTATCTCACTTAGGCATGTAATTGCAACAACAACACAAGATCCCGATCTTTATACAGATCTTGGATCTGGATCTTTAAAGATCTGGAAATTAGTACTTACTCTCACATATAAGTGTTTTTTTCCTAAGAGTTGGTACTACTTGTTGTCAAACTCTTAAAAGTGAGAAAACATGTGTAATATAAGATTGTAAGGAACAAAAAAACAAAAAAACACAGCTAATGTGTAGGGTCTCCATTATTTTCGATATTTTCAAATACTCTATTCGGCATTCTATTAATCAGGTTTTTAATTATATCTTTGTCCACCTCATCCCAGACTTTAATTATAGCAGATTTAAATTTATAAACAGTTTGACAGTATTGACGATTTTCAGTATATATTTTTCGGGCGATAATAACCTAGAGGCTTTCCACCGGATTTTGGTCATGGAGGATATGCTGGCCATTGCAGCAGTGCAATGCCATGTTGCCTAAGGAGGGAATAAAGTCCATTGAGTTTATTTTGATTGATTATTTACACACCACCTAAATGTTGTTTAGAAATTTTTGCCAGTTATTTTGTCATTATTTACGCTTTTAATTTCACAATGTAATCTTATTAAACGACTTCTGTTCCAAATGAGACGACTGTTAAAAGTTATAAAATTTTAAAGCCTGAGTCAGTATATGCCATAGAAGTAAATAAAAATCTCTAAAAGACGGATATTGCGCCCTTTGTGTGTTTTTCTCTCTATCCCCTTTTCAATAACACAGTGGGCTATGGAAAAGCGAATTCACGCCGACAGTAAGCAAGCACCCACTATATTAAAGTACTCTTTTCCTTCTTTGCAGTTGCTCTTATTTGCGTCCTGCAGTTTTCCTGTTGAAAGCATAATGTTGCTTAGTTTCATTCAATTTTTCTTCTGGCAAACTTTTTAATTTTTTAAATCAACTCTCGAGGAATATTGATATCATACCATTAATTTTTTTTCTCAATGTACTCACATGTATGTAAGGAAACTTTAAAGTCATGAACAATAAGGGTGAATGGAATGCGCAAAGAATAACTTAAAAATTAAAGAGGAGTAATGCAGCCTTTACATAATAACAATAATAGAGAAAAGACCAAGTCAACATTTAATGTGGAAGCGTACAGAAAACAGAACTTTGTCCTAAGGGCTGTAGAGAAGCTCAAGATAATTACAAGCAATATTACTGTGCGGTTTTAAAAGTATAATAAAAAAGCATGAAGAACTGTTGAGCAGACTTACAATAACCGTAGGTATTTCGAAAGAAACACTTTCACGCAATATAAAATTTAAGTCGAAAAATTTAAGTAAGCACGTACATTGCTTCAAAGAAACCTTTTTCTTTACTAACAAGGTTTAAGATATTTTTACAACTTCCATTTTTCGAAGGACATCATTTATTGTGCAAATATATAATTTCAAACTCACTGCGAGTGCAAAGTCAAGTATTACTTGCCAGCAGAAAATGAAATCACTACTGAACTAGTTCGGGAATTAATTCTGGTAAGGTGAAGGCACATACTGATTGGATTACGGATCCAATTACATTTATTATCGGATGTTTTAAGTGATAATGAGCTATTATCTGCCTTATACAAAATTAGTGAAGCAGTCAACAACAAGAATAATCTTATTTATTATTTATCGGCCGGGGGCGGGTCGTATAAAGGGTGCACCAGGACTTTAAAGGAATTAAAGAGCGTGAAAATTAAAAATTTTAAAGTATTTCAATATTTGTAAATAAATATTGCCACTATAATTTTGTTAGCCACGATTAAAAATCACAACTTTACTGAAAAATTCATTTATAAATTCTCTTATGTGTGTTCGTTTCTCTGTGGCTGTATAGTATTTGTTTATTATATTTTATGGCAACAATCTACCAACCCCTACAATGTATTTTCAATTCTGGGTAATGGGTGAAGGGTTGATTGTTTGTCCAATAACAATGATGTAACGATCTTCAATGATCCAATGTACAGAATAACATTTCTTTTTGTTATATTGAAAGCAAAATTCCAAACAAAGTCGGTAAAAAAACGAAAAATAGCAGTTTCTGCAAACGTTGTATGAAATTCTGAACAATAAGGATAGCTTATATGTTATTGTCAGTAATTCATTCTCTTTTTCATGACCTCGCCTTACGACAAAATCTCCCCATGTCATTTGCATCTGTTATGATGGTATTCTGTGTGAGAAAGAATAGGCACGGCATTAACTTGATGATGGTGTAATCACAAAATTACACACTTTTGTGATTTTAGACCTCCTTTTAAAAATACATTTAAAACTATGCCAGAACAGTTTTGATGTGTTTTGCCTTCTTAGAAGTTATATAGGCCTTTACTACTTCAGTTTTTGGGACGATGGATTCCTCGGTTGTGCGATCTGCACAAGGTAATAAAGAAAATTGCATTTTTCGTGTTGGAGCTTAAATTTATATTGCCTTAACCTTTCAAAAACACGAGTTCGTTTCAAATTATGGTCTTTTAAGTTTTATATATGTATAAATATTATTTAAATTCGAAAAACAATGCAATTTCTATAACGCAATAATAACGGTGTTCATAAACCTTCGAAATTTTCCGGTACTCCTTTTAAACCGAATGGTATTCGTCTGCGTGGACTTCAGAATTGGGTCCAAAGTGAAATGAAAAATGTGTGAGTAATAAAAAAATT
Organism: Dasypogon diadema; assembly: GCA_006980735.1. NCBI lineage: Eukaryota > Metazoa > Arthropoda > Insecta > Diptera > Asilidae > Dasypogon > Dasypogon diadema. The sequence continues at coordinate 17,417 of QYTT01082865.1, forward strand.
AATGGGATAGAAACATGTGAGAAGCAAGGAGTGCCCAAATGAATTCCTGCAACTTTCAGCGTTTGACCCTGGGGCTTATTAATGGTCAATGTTAATGCCAACTTTAGGGGAAATTGCAGCGTCTTAAATTGAAATGGCAAATTATTTGGGATAATTGGGATTCAACATGCTTTCTCCTTTAGCTGCTCCGGTAAGAATATGTGGTCGCCCTGTTTGTTGTCGTCTATAGAAAACCACCACTTCCTTTCGAGGCGAGGGATTCCACGTGGCCTTACAAGGGGCCAAAGGGCACTAAGGTAACGACGCACCACCGGACCCGTCGCAGACGCAGAGCCAACGTTACCTACCCTACCCTACCCACGTTAGACCAAACTGGGAAAAAGAGTGAGCGAGGTTGCGACGTGTGCCGGAAATTGTCTTTCTTCTCTGTCTTTTCTTTAAATCATACTTATTCGATGCCGCTCGAAGATGCAATGTTTCAGTTTTACTATTCTACATTTAGATGACGCGCTACATTAGGTGGCCCTTATGATATTCCTCCCCTCCTCTTTACGGAATGTTGCTTAATAGCAATTCGGTTTTTTTTTGTTTTGTGATTAGTTTATATTCGGTAGTGAATTATGATTTACTTTTCTTTTGTTGTTATTTGTTTGACTGTTGTTAACAAATGTTAAGCCATGTCATTTACCGGGATAAAAAGTATCCTATATGTTAATCCAGGTTATAAACTATCTGTGTGCCAATTTTCATCCGAATCCGTTCAGCCGTTTTCGCGTCATTGAGTAACAAACATCCAAACCTACAAACTTCCACATTTATAATATTAATAAGATTAGTACCGAAAGGTATCGAACGTTAAAATTTAGAAACAATTCCATGAAAACTTGCCAAATTTTGTCAATGCTAGCATAAAATCTGGGAAATTTCTGTAATGTTATTGCATTCGCTGTTATTAGCAAGCTTTGTTATTTCTTTAGTTTTCCATAGCACTGCACATGAATGCTGCAAAAGAAATTCTTGAGAAAAATATAGTTCATCAAATCAAATTTTAATTTTCCTACTGATACTCATTGATAAGTCAGCAATAGAATGACAATTATTATTATCTTAGTACTTAATTTCAGGAATTTTGTCATATAATTTTATCAGCAGATTAGTAAGTGGAAAGAAATATCAACAAAAGAAACGAACTCATTTCTAGAGGTAAACAAATCGACTGCTTTGACCGAAAACGTCGAGTAAAATTAAAAATAAGATAAGCAACTCGCCCTGGATCCCAACTAGCTCCTTTCGTTTTGAATCTTTCTCTTTTTTAATGACTGCTTTCAAGTTAACCTCTTCAGCTGAATGACCTAATTTTTAACAGAAATGTACTTTTCCTAGAAAATGAGTCTTTTTCATAAACTCCTGGTATAACAAAACATAGTAATTGCTATATCCCTCAGCCCGCTCTTATTCACAGCAACCACAAAAAACTGTGGCATATTTTATCTTTGACCTATGTTAAAGATGGTGTCTAATACAGGTCAGTAGGTGGTACCAAGCTGCTTTAAGTAATTCTTTTTAATATCTTTTCCTCAAGTCTTGTGAATACATACGAAAAAATTGCAAACCTACTTCTTCCTCTTCTGGGTAAATCTGAGGATAAATAAGATACAATAAACCATGAAATATCTGGGAAGCATATTTAGGAAGTACATAATTTTTTACTAGGTTATAATTTTTGCGATAGTTTATAATTATTGTAATCTATATAAATAAAAATGTTAAATATTCGTTTGTTCAAAATCTTAAATCTCCGAAAGATCTTCGACACAAGGTTGCATTCGAATACGCACGTAATTTTCTATACCTATTTTTTTTAAACAACGCTATTGATTGGACGTAAAAGCAACACACGCTACACTAAATATTTTACGGTTGGAGAGGGGTATATGACGTACTGGAATTAGATATTTATGTACTCTATTGGAATCTTTAAAAAAATGGGGAGTCACCGATTTAAATTGGGATATAGAGCGGTTCAAGATTTTCTTAAAAGTTTAAGAATTTTTCCTTAGATTTGCTTATAACTTTGATATATTATCGTCTATTTTAATGAAAATTTGTAGGTGGATGAGGGGTGGGGGTATCTACTAGCATATATAAAAATATTTTGAATTTTCGAAAAAATTTTCTAACAAAAGTGTCAAACTTTCAGAAAAATTTTCAGTTCAGTTCAGTTCAGAAAAATTTTCCGGTAGAAAGTTTTGAGGTGTATATTACTACGTGTAGGATATTAGTGTAAGCAGGACTGTAGGTATATACTACAAGAACATATAAAAATTTTAGGATATTTACAAATATAACGGTTGATTACAGTGATCTGAATATACATACACCGCGAGAAGCAAAGCTTTTGTGGAATATCAGAGAGGGGCAAGCCTCCCTCATATCCAGAACCCCCGTGATAAACCCCATAGATCACCATACATATTAATTTTCTTCGTTTTTCTATTTACGCCTAAACTGCTAACCGGATCGGGATGAAACTTTTATAGGAGCATGTAGAATCGATTCTAGACGCGAATTAGTACTCATTTGTCAGATAAAAAATGCATCGTTACAAAGTTACTAGCATTTGGAAAATGATACTTTTCATCAAAATTGATTACTTTTTCCATTACATAGAAGCTGTGGAGGAATATCTAAAAGCACAAACGAGATGCGGTTTTTTGTAAAAAATTACGTATCAAATGTAAAAAATTACCACAAAGTAAAAAAAGTATTAACTATGTGGACGTGTGACGTCACAATATGTACAAAGGCGGTAAAAGAGTAGGAAAATTTGTATTTATTTCACATTGAAAATTGAATATCTCAGGTAAATATCAACGGTGAACTACCATCTGGCAGATTGGGATGAAACTTTGTGAGCCTCTTTGTGGTTGAGGAGGAAAGTCACAGTCATTACTTTTTCACTATATTGTATTTCATTAATATTGGTCTATCCATTCTGGAGTAATTAAAAAATTAGTGAAAAAAGTCACTAAATTTGTTATCAGAAGATTGGTCTTGGTAACGATGGGTGGATGGGAATATGCTAAATATGCTAAGAAGGGGAAAAGATGACAGGATGGGAAGATGAAGAGAGGTGAAGTTGGGAGGAGAGGAAGATGAGGGATGGATGGATGGGAAGATGGATGGGATAAGGTGGCATGTTGATGTATTCGGTTATCACCCCTAGGAA
>QYTT01082867.1:0-12434 GCA_006980735.1 Dasypogon diadema
ATGAAACGAATCAGTTGTAGGGTGAGCAAGGGTTGTTTAAATTTTACAAACATGTCATATTTACGTATGATATTTTCCCATATTTAAAATTTAGTTGCACGTGTCTATAATGCTTCCCTTTGTCACATTGATGGGCTCTCATTGCTCACCTCAATTTTTAGAGAACAAGGACGAAAAATAATCATAAAGGGGTCCAAGGAAAACCCATTACATTAACATAAGTGCAAATTATTTAAAGAAAGACTGAGAAAACCTTGTAATATTGATACATAGCCCAAAACGTAACGTTTAGATATAATAAGAGTAAAACATTTTGTGTTCAATAATTTTTTAACAGCAAGAGAAAACTTTTATTTCATTTTTCATAATTCCAGGATTATCTTGATATTTTTTTAATGTTTTCAAAGCTTTGATTTCGTTTAACAAGAATTTCGCAGGTATGAAAAAATTCTCTTGAAAACGCAATTAATTCAATCGCAATCCATTTTTGCTTTAATTAATTGCAATTACTTTATTGAAATTAATGTTTCAATCAATTGTGATTGAAAGATGCAAGATAAATAAGAGTGCAAGATAAATAAAAGCTCATCAAGTAAGCCAGGTGACAAGAATGAAAGTTGCAAAAGTTCAGTTAGAGTTAATCGATGTCTAAAATTGTACAGTCGCTTGCTGCAATTAAAAAAAATCAATTGGAATCAATAAGTTCTTTTATTTTATTTTTTTTTCAATGAGTCGGGATTTGATTCTTTAAGTCGCGCCCTTAATAAAAAATAAGGGTTAAACGAATTACTTACTTTAAAGAATTTTTATAATATGGGCAAAAATGTAAATTAGGGTACCTGAATTCATGGAGAACATAAAATCCACCATATCTCGAATAAAAAGCAGAATTCGGCCCATAGTCATATAATATAAAGTTTTCGACTGCATTTTATCAGCCCTTTGAATTTTTACCATCAATCCGGACCACGCTGTATATAGTACTGAGTTATATTTAATGAATATTGCAATAAGGAATATGTAAATTAAAATACAAATTGATTGGCGAATACTTTTGTCCATCAGTGTATACACATACACAGTTGACATCAAAAGATTTTTGCCTCTTCTTCTTAGTTATAATCAGTTAGTAACAATCACATGAAGCATTGTACCGATAGAAAATCCGGCAGTATTTGTCCGGCTACGGTACGAGTACCGCTTATCAAGCGAAAGCAATAAGGCTCGATGTTCATATAGTAGAATTAACTTTAATATAGTATGGGCCAGTATTTTCCAATTCATGATATTCGGTGAGCTAAGGGAGACATTTTCAGTGCTTTTAATGTACACTAGCCAGGAAAAGTCTGCGTACATCAAGTAATCTGAAACTACATTTCAGATAAATTCACGCTCGTTGTTTGTTTTTTAATGAGATTTATTGTTCATACATTCTTTGTACATTTAGATTTTGGGAAATGCTAACAAAATATATTTCGAGCAAATGAAAAATGTAGAAAAAAATCAGAAGCAAAAAATGTCACGAAAATTCAGTAGAAAAAGTCTGCGTACACTTCGAGAATTGTGTTATTTCCCAAAAATGTAGTACAAATTTATTCGTTCACATCTTTTAATTAAAGCAGTAGGTTATTATAGGACCTGCAGTGTGCAGTTAATGTAACATATGCGAAAATTACACATCAGAGTGGTATTATTGGTGCACTAGATGAGAGGCAGTCGGAAAGGCAAGAAATTGGTGTATGCGAGCGTAAACGCATTATAGAATTACGGAAAAAAGGGAAAAGTTTTCGGGAAATTGACAGTATTTTAGGAAGACGACATTTATCTTTGCAATGGGCAGTGAAAAGTTTTCAAAAAAACGGGTATTCCCCCCTCAAAACCGCAGTCTGGACGATCCTCAATGCCGACCACAAGAGAACGTATTATTATAAATGCAGAGAAAAAAGATCCTCGAACAACAGCAGGATAAATCAGTAAAAGCATCGAACTCAAGTTTAGTACGAAAAATTTGTGCCGATACTTTCTGAAAAATACTGAAAAATCGCACGCAAGAGGGACTTTATTTCAAGAATCAGTCGCCGAAGTCGAACTATCTTTGCAAAAAAATACATTAACCAGTTAAATAAATTCTAGAAGAAAGTCATTTCTTCGAATGAGAAGAAAATTTTGTATTTTTGGGATAAAGGGCTGGAAAATCGTCTGGAGAAAATCAGGCACAGCATTGAATAAAGAAAAATATGATACTGTGAAATATGGTGGTGGTGAAGTAATGGTTTGTGGGTGTATGGCAAGTAGTGGTATAAAAAAATTAAAGTTCATCGTGTCTACCGTGAACTAATATGACTACCCAAATATTTGAAAGCGAAATTTAAAATTAAGTGCTGAAAAATTTGGTTTAGATGGCGAATACTATTTTATGCACGATAATGACTTCAAGCACACAACGGATATTATGAGGTTATGATTGCTTTATAATGTCGCAAAACAGTTGCATGCACCACCACAAATCTCCAGAATATTTATGGGATCTACTAGAACGAAAAATTCGTCAATATAACATTATTTTGAAGAATGTGTTGAAAAGAGTTCTGTAGCAATTACAGAACACCATCCGTGCTCAGAAAACCTCAAAACTTACGTATTCTAGGCAGAAGAGATTGCAATAAGTCCTCAAAAGAAAAGGATGTGCAACTAGTTATTAAATCTTAAGTTGATTAATATTATTTACAGTTTTAATTTGACTGTACGCAGACTTTTTCTACCGAATTTTCATGACCTTTGTTGGTTCTAATTTTTATTTTCATTTTGCATTTACTCAGAGTATATTATGTTAGCATTTCCTAAACAGTAAATATACAAAGAATATAAAGAAAATAAATTTCATTACAAAATCCACAATTAGATTGAATTTCTCTAAAAAGTAGTTTCACATTACTGGGTGTACGCAGACTTTTTCAGCTAGTGTAACTCCAATTACATGGAATGGAATTTACAATTTGATATGAGAATGAGAAGCAAATATGCAAACAATGCACACTTTTCCTCTTTGCTCTGACTTGCTTCGAAAACTTTTCTTAATATAGCTTTATATTAATTAGATAGCCAGAAGATTGGCTTTCGAAAGTAGTACCAATCCATAAAGATTACTTAATATGAGGTAGTTAGTTAATTGAATATCCCGTGTGCCGCATGCGGTAACCTTTGATTAGCTGACCAATCTAATCTAAACAAAACTTTTATCAAGAACAAATGGTTAACAGCAGTTGCATTTTGCTACCTAGGTTAATGAATATATATTATTTCCATATAACGAGAAGAGGACAACACCTTAAACCCTTGGCAGGCTAACACCCTAGACTGTCAGAAAAGGGTTAATAGAACTAGGTTTTGTCTATATACTCTCAAATTTCTCGAAAAGGTTAAGTTGATATGTAATAAAATTCATATATAACAGAAAATCGACAACCATTTCAATCAAAAATTCCGTCAATATTTGGTGTAAGATTTAATGTGCTTTCGAGAGTTTGATATTCAACGATGTTATAAAATTATAAATATAAATAAGTAATTGAAAAGATTGTTATATATTATAGAATTTATGATGAAGAAGACAATATTTAAAAAATTTATTTTTGACTTAATACATATTCCATGAACCAAATAGCAGTGTGTAATTTTTTTCTGAATTATGGCATTATTATTTAAAAAGTGGAAATATTCATCATTAATGGAATTAAAGAGTATGAGGAAAGCCAATCATAAATTATATGCAATTTTCAATGATTGCGAGGTCCGACTTACTAAACTTAGACAAGAGGTGAATCTATAAATAACCTAATGAAAAATTTGTAATTTTCCAGGTGAGATAGTAAAATTACGACCAAATATAATACTGCAACCCAAGTTGCAGTTGATTGTGTATAAAAATCTATAAATCTGTATGTTTTGATTGCAAATTAAGAAATTTTTTATGACATTTTCTTAATTTAAATTTTTGTACTCCACAAAATTCCGCTTGCTCCGGGAGAGCACGTGATCAACTACTAGGCCTCTTTCTAAATTTATCATTTTAGGAGACTTGTATTGGTTTGAGAATTCTTAAAACATTCTACGTAAAAACGGCAGAAATACACAGAACAGCTTTAATGTTATGCATAAATTTATATTATACATCGTTCCGTCCGTCTATGTTTCGTTTAAGAACGCTGTCGTTTGTTAAATAACACCTTGCAATGTTGGAGTTATTTATAGCACCTTTCCTACGAGGAAAATACTCGTGTATTTTATTTATATTATTTTTGTAATGAGCACTAAAGATTTTGCCATATGAGATTAATATAAGTACGCTCCGAATTGTCTATTTAAAAGAGTTAAGCTTTTTTTTTATTAATATTTAGATTTATTTTTAGATTACTTTGTGAAGAGTACTTTTAGTCGAATTGGATTGATAATTTTTATACTACGTTTATTTATATACTTGGAAGAGGGGTGTCACAATCTAGTCAGGTAAAGTTTATTTTATTCTTAACTATGAACACAATAAACTTTCTTTCAAATTTCCTTTGCTATTTGAAATTTTTAAGGTAGCAGAAAAATGTATATTTCCACTAATATCCAGGGTTTCGTTCATCAAATTAATCACCAAAGTGGGTGCAATTAAACGTTTTTATTTCACTTTAAATCACCAAAACACTTTTAAATCATCGCACAGGACTTAATTCAATCACTAAGTAATTTCCACTTAATTTAAGAAAAACACATTTGAGCCATAGTAGATTTTCTTATTATTTAGACTTTTGTTAAAAACTTACAAAACGATCTGCGCCCGTACGATTCGCACAATGATAATTGTTATATAACAGGCCTTGGGCCCAGCCGAAGTTATAAAAGCTAGGCTAAGGATCGCACTATTGAAAAGTTCGGTGTCGACTGATCACTAGAAGAAATTACACTTCGCCTGTGTATCGAGCCGATTTGCCTACGAACAGTCGGGTTTGGCTGTAGTCCCAGATGGCCTTTTGATTACCCGGGAAAAACACTTTTAGCACACTACGAACACAGAGAAATATTCTAGATATTTTACTGTATGTTGGTCATTTTCAATTTTACTAATTATTTTTATTATTCCCAGGGCCAAACTTAATTATGTGCACTTACGGATTGCAACTTCTTAGATATAGAAGAACTAATTTGTATGCCTATACTTTATTTTCTTTATTTTGATACTGTTGTCTACATAAAAATTCATCTATGGGGTAATTAAGTACACTGGTGGTGCACTGGAATTGCAACATACCAAATTTTGATAGCCTTTGGTTTACAAATGTGTCAACCAGCTTTTGTTTTAATCAAACACTATAAACAGGAATGGTAATTTGGCGACGATAATTACGAATCTAAAAACAATTGATTGGATCTCAACGTCTTTAAATGTCGAACTTGAGCTTCATTTTATTAGGTTAACGAACCGTGAAATATATAAAATATATTAAAACAAGTTACCTTACAAGTTACATATAATCTATTTTTAGTTTAAAAAAAAACTCATTTAGTAAACACGTGGAACTAATTTGACTTTTTGATTAAACAATAATAAAGATTTCTGATTTTTCTCTTAACGAATAATTTTCACGTATATTATACAAATTGAACACTTACGAAAAGTTTTCTTAAAACGAAATTTTGAAGCACTGCCAAGTTCCTGATTTCTATTCAAGCTCGTGTTTTCAATAATTTAAATTTAATAATAAATGCCATACTGCTTTTATTGTTTATATATAAATAGTTAGATTGTTAACTGATACTGTAAAATACTGCTTGTGTTCGTTAAAATTATATTTTATATATCCTGACGTCTCCCCGTTCCCATTTAGTAGCTCTTTGAAATTTTCCCGAAATGAATATTGATAATATGAGCGTTTATATAAAGAAAGACTGAATTCGCTTCAGAGAAACGTATCAGAAATATCAATATCTAAAATAATTGTAACCATTGCAATGGTTTCAAACTCAATTATTTTTATATTTTTGGGATATTCATATGTGCACCTATACCTGCAGGGTGCGAAAACGGAGAAAATAAATAATTACCCCATTTGAATGGAGCAGGACCAAGACTGGGCTGGGGCCCCAAAAATTTTTCAAAGATAAAACACATGATATCTTTCCACAAAAAGAGGATAATAATTTTTTATGTATATAGGCTCACTTTATTAAAACATTTATAAATTATAGGCTCAAAAATACGCGGCTCGGGCTAACCTGCCTTATATATATACAATACAATATATATAAAAGATACAATACATGACACAAAAAATACGTATAAAGACACAAAAGAGTAGCAAAAGGCACACAAACAATATATACAAAAGGACACAGCAACTATAAAAATCACACTAACTCTAATACATTGTAAGATAAAAAGACAAACAATTAACATTAACACAAAAAAATGACTCTAACACAGAACAATTAACATGTAAATCTATTCCCAAAAATTTCTTTAAAAAGTGCAAAATGTAAAAAAGTCCAAAAAGTAAGTACAATTACCACGAGAATTTTGAAAATAAAAATATTAAATGCCAAAGGTAAAAACTGCCCCAGGCAAGTGGGACCTCCAACAAGAGCCCAAAATTTTGATTTTAAAATGCCAAAGATAAAAAACATGATATCTTTCCACAAAAAGAGGATAATAATAAAAATAGTAAAGAAAATAAAAAATAAACAAACATTGACATCTTTTGTGACTTTTTCGTTGCCATATCATTGGTAACATTAGAAAAATCACAATTTTTAACAATGCCTTTCTCGATACAATTCGATAAAATTTTATTTATTTATATTATATAAAAATATTTATATAAAGTGATGTTTATGGTAAGAAGCCTCCTTCATGTAATTTAGATGCTGAAACTCTAAATGAATACTTGGCTGCGACGCTATCTACGGCGTCGTTACAAACTACGCTGAAATCGATAGTGATGAATTCTATGATGACTTCAATTTTCGCTGTGTCTTTCCTGATAAAAAGAAGCTACTCAGCCTTATTCCCAATTCCGATGGAATGAGATTTTGAACGGAATCCTATCTGAAAAGCATTGCAATTCCGTTTGAAATTGATTCCGCCGGAATTCAGAATAGGTCTGATTGCTTCTATCAAATTAAACCCTGTTGATTGTCATGGAATTGCTTCAAAATTTTTTAAGACGTTAATGCTAGTTATTCTCGATAGACTTGTTCTCGTTTTCAATACGTGTCTTCCTCGTTCGGAGTTCCAACAGATATGCAAAACGCAATAGTCTTACTCTTGCCTAAGTGTGCTACGCCAGCATCACGTAGCGATTATCGACCGATAAATTTACTTTGCTTTCTCAGCAAAGTGTTTGAAAATTTACTGCACAAGCACAAGCGGTATATTTTTGAGAATAAATATATGGCGAAATGGCAGCCTGGTTTTCACTTTGACCATTTCGTAACAACACTGGCTTTGTTTGACTTCACCAAAGCTTTCGAAACTGTCAAAACTACAGGAAATTTACCGCTTTTCTAACTCTTCATCAATCATCAAGGATTTCCTATCCGATCTATCATAGCGGGTGACGGTTGGTGGTGTTAGGTCTCATTCGATCAGCATCTCCTCAGGGTTCAATTTTGTTTTACTTGTTCATTAATTATGTCGCTATTATCGTTGCCGAGGTTCCATTCCCTTCTATTTGGATGATATGCAAATATACCTTTCTAGACCAATCGGAATGTTGGAGGGCTGTGTTTTAGACTCAATAATGACCTTGTAAACATATCCTTATGGGCGAAAGTAATCAACTTTTGCTAAATCCATCAAAATCAACTTGTATAGTTTTTTGCAAGGGTGATCTTAGCGATCAATCCTCATTGTTTACTGCTTGCTTATTTTGCTTTTATTGCTCGTCTCTAGAATCGGATTGATCTGGGGGTGCGGAAGGATATCCGAATTTGAAAATTTGTTAAGAAAATATTTCTGTTTTTGTTGGAATTCCAAAAATAAACTGCTTAATATTTTAGTTCTAATAAATATGAATATTTTACAGCATACAAAACTCAATTTCGAAATGATGGTTCATTTATGATGCATGGTGTAAAATTCTTTTAATTGACGCGACGGCACGAAGCACGTCTGCAACAAATTTTATTACCTAGCAGATTGAGTGCTGTGAAGAAAACATTCGAACTACTGACCTTAAGTAATGCTCAGACGGATGAGTGACTCTCTGGCATGTATTTATTGGGTTTTCGAAGGAAGGACAATTTTATTTCCAGGTTATAATACTTAACTTTGGGATAAGTGGTCCGCAGACTGCAGACAGTCCTTGGTTTAATGTTAAGGACATGGTAGGGACATATTCTTAGTTTAAAATAATTTTTGAAGTTAGTCTGAGTAAAGACCACCTAAAGAAAAAACCGCTTGGTTTAATAAAGATTTAACGCATGAATTTGAAGGACAAGGTCATCCCCATTTGCTTCGAGCGTGCGTAGTAGGTTGCCCATCACGAAAACCCACAGTAGCTGTGATAAAATGCCACCCTGCTGGGGTTCCTCTGAGCACTCTACCCTTGTTGTACTCACTACCGTGATTTGCTAAGATTGTTCTGTTCCCAAGCATATGCGATTCATTCCCTGATTGATGGACTCATTCCCCGCTTGTGTGATATGTCAACTATATTTTGGAGAAAGACATTGTTGAAGGCGCCTACGAATATAGCCAAGAAAACATTTTTCAGCAATGTAGACTACCGCATGTAACGTAGTATTCACGCATGTTGAAGTTGCGAGAGTGATTCTCCAGGTATCGAGAACCAAATTCCCCACGTCCCACTGTAATAGGTATTACAAGTTACGACTTGTATATTGAAAGTACTGTAATCTATATATTAATTATGCAAAGAAAGCTCCCGGTTCCGTATTTCAGCCACTTTTTTATATGGAGTTTCATCGAGCTTTTCTTGAAATTTTATAATGGCAACACTGACCCGCATCAGTTCGGGGTTGTGTTCATTACTTTGGGGTTGCGTTCCTGGGTAACTTTGGTGTTAAGTTCGTTGTTTGCTACCGATAAGTATGCAATACATGGACTTATTGGAAATTTTTCTCATTTCATTATTCTACATGGTAAAATATTTTGCAAGTGTCTTTTTACTGCTTCCTTGCATGGGAGGATTAGGCCTACAGGGTACACCTCTGAAAAAACCGCGCTTTGAAATTTAAGGTGCAAATTGAGGGAACATATAAAAACGTTATGTCACTCATATACCTTCAATTTGTGCAATTGCACAGCGGTCTCCTAGTAATATTTCAACTTTATCAAGCAGTACAATGCCAGCTGTCAGGCTGTAATGTTCACTTGTTTTGGTAAAAATATATAATTTATGAGTTGGAGTTTTTATTATTTTTCTTTAAATATATTACATGGCGTAGCCGAAAGGTAAAAGGGTGAATATTGGAAGTAAGTAAAATAAGTTGAAGAAAAGGAGTACAAATATATGACGCGTGCAAATAAAAGTTGATAAAGACTGAAGTAAAAGGGCGTAATTATAATACAGAAAAAGGATACGGTACATTAAATTTGGAACAGCTATGGAACACATTAAAAGAGTTTCAAATTTAAGCTTTGAAGGGAATTTGTCTGCCAACTGCCAAAAGTTTTAAGAAGCTGTCAAGTCTTCGAAATTGCTACTGAGATTGTCTGACGACGCAAAATCGATTGTGTCTTTGAACGGGGCAAAAGTTCAACTCAAAGCAGCAAACACAGCACAAGGCTCAATTTTCCCTAGCTCCAAGACTGCACGAAAAAAGAATGCAATCAGCATTCTTAACACCGCAACAGGGCTTCAATTTCCCAATCGAATAAAATGCAAGCTGGCGTACTTTTCTCAGGTCACAAAAGGAGATCAAATATTTATTCACTTCGTTCAAGTCAATGACTAGACACGGCACGGCTCTCTTTTGTAATTGGATTTTTTATATTTTGTAACGTTTTTTGTAGTAATCAATAAAAGTTTTAATGTAATAAGTTTAATAGATTAAAGTGAAAACAATTTGAGTGTTTTATTAAGTGTATTGGACAAAATCTAATAATCAACTGTGGTCAAGCACATCAACAAAGGGAAAGAGATTTCTACTACAAACATTGGTCCTTCGAGCCGGATCTTCAGTGAATCCAGTATCCTGCGTCATCGCTTCCAACGCATCTCCATCATCCTACATCTTAACACCACAATTGGAAAAATTAACGTAAGTCCAATCCCATCTTCTTTCTTCATCCTAGAATAAGGGTGCCAAGTATCTAACATCTTTATAAGCTGCGGGTTTAATAGAACAAAACAGTGTCGGTTAATAATTTAATCAAAGTTGTCGATTTCTCATTGTGTTAAAACAAGTACACGCTTTAAATGTCTACACAATCCATTCACGAGCTAATAAAATCTCAAAAGTCCATAATGGATCAAATGACCAAATTTGTATCCAATACAAAAAAACTGCTACAATAAAAAGAACTCCGGGGTTTTATATTGCTCGTATTAACGGATGGCATGACTTTTGGCAACAATTTCTCATTAATGAGCAAAAAATTAATTTGCTAAAGTCAGCAGAACATCTTAAATATGAATACTTTGTAGAAGATCAATATGCGAACCAAGAGTTAACCTATTATGAGTTTTTACAAAGAGCAAAAAAAGATTCCAATGCAAGTGCAAGTGAAAGCCTTTCAACTGGCAATAACACGCAAGCTCAAAAAAAACTCCAGTTTTCAAATAACAGTCTTCCCCGAATATCTTTACCAAAATTTACCGGTGGCTATAATGAGTGGGTTAGTTTTAAGGACTTTTAAGGACTATCGCTGCACAATTTTCCGCAAGAGGTAAACTCGTGTTATTAGCAACTGCAGTTGTACATGTACAACCCCATGACGCGCTACAGACAGCATGTGCTCTGTTAGACCCTGGATCGCAGGCAACATTTGTCACTAACAGAGCTCTTCGTCGCATGGGGCTTCGGTATAGTGCCATTGTAGCGAAAGTTAGGGGCCTAGGAAATAGAAAAGTTGTAAACTCCCATAAGATGACCGAATTCATCATTAGAGTACCTATGTCAGACACGAAGATCGAAGTAAATGCTTTGGCTCTTGACACGCTTACTGATCTGTTGCCGTCTAGAGTCATTGCAGAAGCTGACTGGAAACATATAGAAGGATTGCCTTTAGCGGATCCCGCTTTTCATATCCCCGATCAGATAGATATTTTGATAGGCGCAGATATTTATCCATCGATTTTACTAGACGGGATAAAAATTGGTCCTACCGGTACTCCTATGATTGCCTCAGAATGTCTCATCCAAGATTTTTATGTAGATGATGTTCTAACTGGATCTGATACTCTCCACCAAGTAAATATCTTGAAAATTAATCTAATTTCGCTACTTAATAAAGGAAAATTCCATTTACATTTCTATTCTTGATTTTAACGAGAATTCAACAATAAAAACTTTAGGGGTAATTTGGAGCCCTCAGGAAGATGTATTTCGATATCGTCTAAACATGGACACTACCGGCCCGGTAACAAAAAGAAATATTCTATCAAAGATTGCAAAGCTGTTCGACCCTTTGGGATGGCTTAGTCCCATAGTAATTTGCGTTAAAATATTAATTCAGCAGCTTTGGTTGGTAGGCGTAGATTGGGATGCAAGTATCCCTACAAACCTTCAAAAGGAATGGTACAAGTTTATAGAAGATCTGACAAATATAGGAGTGATAGGTATACCAAGGTGGATTGAGTATCTGTCTAAGTCAACTGTTGAGTTCCATGGATTTTGTAACAGCTCAGAAAGAGCTTATGCTGCGGCGATTTATGCACGAATAACGAAAAACGATGGAAGTATTTCTTCCCACTTAATTATGACCAAAACTAGAGTCGCCCCAGTTAAAACAGTGTCCCTTCCCCGACTAGAATTGTGTGGAGCTCATCTCTTGTCAAAATTAGTATGCCAATTCAAGAAGCAGTTAGATGTTGAATCTCAATTTTTTTGTGGACGGATTCTACAATAGTTTTAGCCTGGCTGAAGAGTCGTGTTGCGGAAATTCACAATAATGTACCAGATTCGATTTGGCATCATGTACCATCAGAAGATAATCCTGCCGACTTAGCTTCTCGCGGAATCCTAGCAACAGAATTAAAACACAAGATTTTATGGTGGAAAGGACCGGAATGGTTAGGCAAACATCCTAGCCTATGGCCGCATCAAAATACGTCCTTCAATATGGAACTGTCCAATGGGGAAATGAAACCTATCAAGTCGTACAAAATTTGTCTAGAAAGTGAACCTTTGATCGAACGATTCTCTAATTTAACAAGAGCATGTAGAGTTATAGCCTGGTGTCGAAGACTTATTGAAAAGTGTAG
>QYTT01082868.1:8754-33800 GCA_006980735.1 Dasypogon diadema
GACCCCCCCCCCCCCCCCGTTCCCATCGCGACTGTTAAACCATGATTTTGTAGCAGTAAATATATTTCAACATTAAATGACGAATTTTGGAAAAAAACACAATTTAAAAACTTTAAAAACATATATTATTTCTCCGATGAATTTAGTGTGCCATATACTACCAAACTAGCTTTACATCGAGAGAAATTTAGTCTAAGACTGGTGTTCAGAAGCCATAAATAGAGCATTTATTTGATTAGGTATAGAAAAACATAAGTAATATGAATATCGTTTTCATTTTTTCCAAAGAGTATAAAAAAGAAGCACAAGTAACACCAAGTAAATACGTGAAAATTAAGGTTGCTGTCGTTAATACAAAAAAGGCAAAAAATTCAAGGTTTGATTAAAGCATAATTATTTTTCTTTTCTTCAGCAGAAATATATAAAGATAAAAATATCAAAAGATAAACGAAAATAAGAATACGAACTATTTGATATTGAAAAACAGAAAATGAAACCACATTTAAAAAAAAGGCATTAACGACTACTTTGTGTTTTATGTTATCAAAGCTAATGAATTTTTAAATAATACCAGAACTCCCAATTAAAAAAAATATTGTTTAATACTTTTGCTCAACAATGTAGTAAAATATTAAAATCTCAGGTAATCGATACAGAATTTTTTTTTTCTTAAATTGATCAATTTTCAATGGGCTGAAGACAATCAATTAAAAGCATAAAGGCCCATTCAAAAATGTTAAAGCAATGCTTCGAACCTTAAAATTTCTTCAAACCATCCCTTATGGAAATTTTCATTAGCAAATATCTCAAAAAGCAAATTTCACAATAAAATTTGAGAATTTTTAACTATTTGTTGCTTTAGAAAGAATTTTTTTGCAATCACTAGTCTCGGTAAATGAATATTAACTATTTTTGTTTATTTTATAAGTTTCTTACTATTTGTGCCAAAATAAGCTCAAAAATTATATTCCATACCTGAACATATTTACACCAGGAAGTTACAGAATGTCAGGAGTCTATGTTTGTAAATCCGGGGCACGTAAGATCTGTCCCAGAAAAAATCTAACCTTTTGTTTTTTACTAACCTTCGAGACGGTTTATTTAATATTGTTCATTTTTGCAAAATTTTGTGTATTCTTTATGTGCTACATAATGGAATCGTCCGAAGCAAATAAATACATGGAAAAATCGGAGAGATTGTCGTCAAAAACTCTTAATATACCAAAATCAACAATACAAAATGTACTGGGGAATTTAAAAGAGAGGTCAACTATCCAAAGCAAGAAAGATTCAGGGCAGAAAAAAGGATTTAATGACAAAATCATTGAGCAGAAAGTTAAGGTCACATTTCAAATGAATTCTAATATTTTATTCTACTCACAAGAACAAAAGGAGACTACATTTAAGAACAATCAAACTGGTGAAAGTCTCAGATCGTGCCAAAAATAAAGAGATCATTTGGAAAAAGGGAGCTCGTACACTCTCTGAATAATTTAAAAAAAATATTCGTGCTGTTTTTTAAATGAGGAAGCGTACTGTAAAGCACATTTTAGGCAGATACCAGGCCACCAGTATTAAGTAGAAATAAAAAACATCGTTGTTAGAAAGTTCAGAGTGTGTCCAACATCTAAATTTCCAATTTGGCAAGCCACATGTCCATGTGGATAGAAATTAAACCTTTTTATCACCCTATCGCTCTAATAAAGCGCAAATTAGATAAAAGACAACAATAAGAATAATATATAATTTATAAAGTTGGAAAAGGCAGTGTCTTAAAGTTAGAAAAGATTGGACGAAAATTCTCTAAAAGAATTTTTAGAGGACACTTGCTGGAAAATTTTTGTTGAAGTTTTTGCTTTTAAAAAGTACTTGAAATATTTTCTAAATTATTTGTTTACAAAAACATCATCAGGCTAAAACTAAGATCTAACCACCGACATCTAGAAGTGGGTTTGTATTAGTATAATCTACTTGATCATTACAAATTTCTGTACCCAAAAATTTAACTTTTTTTATTTCAAATATTTCTAATTTATCTGGGATTCTTCCTTTACTCTGATTATAATTAGATTAATTTGAAATTTGTTTGACCTTCTTTACGTGAAATCGGAAAAAGGACAGGGCGAGATCATATTACAATTACGAATTTTTTAAAACGCCAAGATTCCTAGGAATTGAACAAACCGGACGGGCCGAAGGAGAAATTGTTATTTCGAAAAAAGTGCGTGAAATTCACAAAGAGTTTAAATTGATTAAAAGGTGAGCTCGAGTTCAACGTATCACGTTCCAGTATCTGCCAGGTCATTAAGATCTGTGGGCACTTAAAATATCTAAAATTGGTATCCGCAACGCGATTGACATCAAACCACAAAGTCCCTTGACTAGAATTCGCTAGAATCAACATGAATTGTGACTTGAGTGAGGTGATTGAAAAATAATAATTATTCCGGTTACTATTATTTTTATTTATCAAGGCTATCAGAGGGATTTGAGAATGGAAACAATGTACTCGTCGACACGAAATTTTGGTAGAAGGAGTTTATTGGTTTGGGAAACTTTTTCGTCCTTGGAAATATTTCCGTTGAGACTTTCCTTCTACCAGAGTGGACAGCGCCGAATACATAGGAGTTCTGCAAGGAAAGCTTCTACCCTTTTGGAATAGGCATTAAGGGCTACAATGAATTTTCCAACATTACAACGCTGCCATTCATTGAGCTGGTCTGTTCGGCGAACCAAAACCCTATTGAGAACTTATGGGAGATACTGGTAAAGCGAATTTAGGCAAATAATAAGCAGTATAATAGCGTTAGCGTTTTCCGGGAAGCCGTGATAAACGCTTGGTCCGAGTTTCTAGAGGATATATTAGAAAAAACTTGTTGATAGCATACGAGATAGGGTTTTTTTCCTCAGCAGAGAATCGAGGTAGATTCTCGAAATACTGATTTAATTAATTTGCTAAAATTACTAACATTTCTAAAATTTATTCACTAAATTTAAAGAAGTGGTGATATAGTTATGAAACACATAAAATATGCATTTTATTTTTTTATATTATTCTACGAGGGAGAATATTATTGTTTTTCTTTATTAGAAGAAATATAATATTTTTACATTGTACCTTTTATCTAATTTATTTAATTTATTATTATTTAAAAGATTCTTTAAGTTATTGTAATTTAAAAACATTTGATTTAATAAAATAAAAATAAAAAATTTTAAAATATATTCTATTTCGAAAATCCTGTATATATATATATAGTTCTATATAGTGGAAATCCTTGACCTTTGTTAGATGGTCGTTCTGGATTTTTACGCACGGGAAGTTACATAAAACCATATGGAACCATATGGACGTAAACATGTCTTGTTTGAAATTAAGCAAATTTATTCAACGATTGGCTGGGACTTCATTATTATGACAATCATCTCTGTAGTCATACCAAGTACATACAACCAATATAATAATAACACCATCCACTTAAGGAGATTTCAAATAATTATTTCAAAAATGAATTCGATTAGTTACATACTTTCGGAGACACTCTAAGATTGACCAAAATATCGTAATCTCCATCATATATTTTCAAGTAACCATTTATGACTTTCTCTTAAGCATGTCGGGACATATTAACAATCTTTACATAAATCCTCAATAAACTGAACCGTCTTCAAGAAGTTCGGCATCAGACGGTCTTAATAATGTAGAAGAAAGGATATATTGCTACTCTTGAAATACACTTGCCGCAACTTTTAGAAGATTTAGTTACGTTACTTTAACATTATTTTGCAACCGTCAAGTCCCGATGTCCTCTACAGAAGGCAGACTTGAAACAAATTTTGCGGCCCATACATTGAAGCTAAACCGAAGCTCTTTTGTTTGCTTATCTTTTGTTTACATTAAAAAAATTGTATACATGAAATCTACTTATGTTTAGCATATATTTCTTCTAGTTTAAACACAAAAACTCACAAAAAAGATTTTTTTATGACCTTCCGCTATTGAAATTGAAATTCAACTGGTTCAAATGTCATGTATAGCTGTTAGTGGCATTGAGTAGTCAATAAAGAAGACATTTTTTTGTTTGAGGTAGACCTGCAGTTACTGTAATTTTTGTTGCTTTGATAATCAATCCTTTAATAATAATTTATACATTTTATTTTTTCAATGTTGCAGGGTTGCTAGCACCAGATGCTTAGGAGCTTATTTAAATAATAATCTGAGTTGACGTTTTGTATGTAACGATGATATAAAGTACAGTAATTATCTGGTAAATAGCAAAAACTACAATTGCTTTGATTTAACATTTATTGCGACATAATAATCAAATTCATAATTTTCATTAAAAAAAGTTTGGTAATAAATAAATAAATAAATTCTTAAAATTACAATATATTGATAAACCAATTGCTAAGAGATCGGCAATATAGAAAATGTTTCAGATGTTTTTAAATAGGAACCAAGGGAGAATATTGTGAAATCTGGGCATTTTGAAACAAGCTTCGTGTCATAAAAAAAACTGACAAACGTAGCGTCAGAATGCTAAAATGTAATATTGTATGATCCTTTTATAAGGGGATCTTCGTATGATCCCTTTGTAAGGAGACCTTCGTATCGATACCTTAGTCTAGAAAAGGTCTAACAGAGATTTTTAAATTTTTTCAACAAAAGCAAAACACGTTTAGAAGTCGTAAGTTTTTATGTTTGTTTTGCATTTTGCAGCATGTATTTAAAAAAAGTGCCACAAACTCATTTCCGTAAATAACTTCTTCAGAAACTACATTTTATTTCCTAAATAAAGTATTTGTGATGTTAGGGGGTTTTCTTTTAGAGATAAACTGTGCTGCTGATGTGCATAGCTGGGAAAGAGAATCAATAAAATATTGAAGCCAACGCCAAACATAAAACGCAACATGATATTTTAAAGTGAAAATAAATGTATATTAATTAAGAACAGGTTTGCCATCATAAAAAAGCATGGAAATCGGATCGCATCTTAAGATCATATGAAGATTATGCCATTTCATTTTTGAAATTTTCACTCTGTGCTGATATAAGCGATGAGGTTTCACTGCAATAAAATGTTTTTAATTCATTGCGGAAGGAGTTCATAGCTGCTTTCTGTAATAGTTTTAAAATAATTACCTTCATTCGAATTATATGGGAAACAACAAGGTTTATTGCCTGCAGAGTCGTCAGTAGTTCTGTCTAAAGGACTCCGCACTTTTCTTATGGATTCTAAGCTGAAACTGACTACGCACAATGGTTGAATCGTTAAAAAAGCGCGTAGAAATCTTTATAGCTTTGAGTTAATAGAACGAAATAGAGAGTAAAATGTTGGTATTGATTTGAAATATACATATTTGTCAGTGAGTAGTATAGCAATTTTTTAATAATTTTGGTCATAGGTTTAGTGGAAACTTCTCCTGTTTTAAAGGGGCTGCAGATATGATGTAAGAAAATAAAGGCTTAATTTTTTATATGTTAAATATCTATTTACAAAATCATATGGACATACAAAAACTTATGTACATACGTAAATTTCTAATGTATACGAAACGAATATATAAAATAAAATCCATATATGGTTATTGGTTATACTAGAAATAATTTCACTTCATTATCTAATTCTAAATATTTTGACTTTGGCTCTGCTCTAAATTTATCAATGATCTAATAATACCAATAATATATACCATACCATATACCATAGTAAATAATACTCTCAGTAATATACGGGAATAGCAATCTAGTTTCGATTGTCTTTATTATATGCTTGTCGAGCTTCTTCTCAAAGAGAATCAATTGGAAGAACCTCAGCTTCGACTATTTTCGACAACCCGAGCAGAAATAAGTTAGGGCTAGAATTTGGACCAAGTCTGGCTTGCTCGATTTCTATTAGGGCATTGATAGGGCAGTCTGATCTGGCGCAGATCCGAAATGTAACGCTGTTGCGAGTCCGGACCCTATCAGGCTAACAGTTTTGGGCCAGGTCGGTTTCTCGTAGGTGGCCCAGATAAAACTTTTAAAGCGGGTTTTTAACAAATAGTAATATGTAACTAAATATTTCGTATAATATATAAGATGGGTAAGGTAGTTGTGATATAAAGTTTTTAATTAATTTTGTTATTGTTTCTATTATTATTATATTAATTTATTGTTTTCCAGTATGACATCATTTTTTGTAAAAGAAGAAAAGAATACATTCCGAAATACATGTCACATATCAAGTCCCGAATATTATTTGGACCAGACGAGGCTTGCTATGAAGTGGCTGCGTTCTGGCAAAATCATCGGGATCAGATGAGGTTCCACGTGAAATGGCTGCATTCTGGCAAAATTGTCGAAACCGGACGAGGCACACTTATCAAGAGGTAAAATAACTGCACCAAATCAGGGCCCAATTAGAAAAATCCTAACAGGGAATTTCATATTAGGAACTGATGAGGGCCTCACAGGAAGTTCCTGATATGACATATCGTCCTACAGCCTGATCTGGCCCTGACGGTGTTAGGGCATGCCCTAACAGATTTCTGCTCGGGAATGTATCAGGACCTAACCATGCATAAGGTCCTGGCATGTAATACCAAGGGAAGAAGCTACATATCACCATCACTAAACCATCAAAATTTTTAGCATGTAGAAAATCAATTCTGAATACATATCTCTAATTTCAGCAGTCAAACTAGGATTTTTGAAGAACCTTTTTGTTACGTTGCCATGTATGGTTGTACCTAATCCTTGTCACAATACATCCGCATTACCATTTCAGCTCTTCTTCACGTACATGGTAGTGTTGAAAATCTTTTTAATAGGCGATATTCAAAAAGCATTGATTGCATCTAATTCTTGCATGTGGTGCAAGAGATGCTCGTCTTGCAGTTTACCACACATTTTACTAAAATTGTTCATTTTGGATGGCTGTGCTTTGCAAATATAATATTTACTACTTGTCGCTAGTTTCTCCACATGTTGTGCTGTTTTGCATCTATCGTGAAAACAAATTTAATAGATGTACAGGATTTTATTGAGGGAAGTTCTGAGCATACAGAAGCATCATCTCTTGATATAAATTATAGACTTCCAATAGATGTTAAAAATATATTTTGGTTCGTGCAGTCTGTAATTTCAAACTTAGCTTTTATATTTAATATTCCTACGTATTCTTATTGTCGGAAGATCTACTTTTTACCCTAAATAAAATTGCCACCCTTATTTAGAAGGCCTTAAGATATAAAGAAACATTCCTACATTGGTAGAGATAAATAAATGTTTTGTTCGACCGAGGCGGTTGGTGGCAGCTAATGTTTTTATGTAATTTAAAACAGGCCCTGAAAAACACACGTATGAACCTTCTTCCTTTGGAGAAATAAGTGAGCCGTTTATTTTGAAAGTGGTTTAAGTCCACTTTTACAACCAGGGCAAAAATTAATTTTAAATGGCTTATTTTACAGTTACATTTCGATTTTTACTAAAATTGAAAAATGTGACTTAAACCACTTTCAAAATAAACGGCTCAAGATATGACTTGATAACTTTCTAAAAAGCTTTCAATAAGTTAGTTGTCTTGTTCATGTAAATATTTCAAAATAGCAAAATTAATTTTAACTTTGTTAATTCAATTATATCGCTCAACGAACATTCATTTAGAAATAACTTTAAAAAGTCGACTTTTTAATAAAGCACTCAAAAATAGGTGTTAACAACTTCGTTTTCCTCTGTGCAGTTGTAATAATATCAGATTGTGGATACTCGATGTAAGACTGTTGTTTTGATTAATATTTTCTCAGTGTGACAGCGCCACTGCACTATGTAACCATTAAAAGGAAAATGTAAATATTTTGAAAGATCAATCAATGTGCGACGTCCTGATTCGTCCCAATGGGCACGAAGTTCAACAATGGACAGACTTTTTGTTATAAGTTGTTAAAGTGTTTGATTTAATGTTATCTGTTTTACAAGGGATCATTCAACAACTTGCAAGGAAAAGTGTCTATTAGTCAAGCGATGAACACCAAGTTCCCCAAATATAAAATGTATGCATAATGTTGAAATGTTTACAAAACCGTTCATAAGACTCGCAAGATTTGAATGTACTTAAACACGGTTAATGTAAACTTTAATAAAAAGGATGTTAATCTCACCTTTCTTGTCGGAAACTCACAGTGTGCACAGTCCTTTAACCTCCGTGGAAAAGTGGTTACATTCGGATGCACAGAAATTTCTAAATTCGCAATAATCCCATTTACAAAACAACACCGCACAGAGTTATAAACTATAATAAAAATCACACAAAAACCACTGCCAAGTCTATAAACACCAACAACAACGTGCATTAATTAGTCGCGAAATTCACTGGAGCACTTCGCGTTATTGCGCGTATTTTGTGTAAACACTATAGCCGAGAGCCAGTTAGTAGCAATAATCCTGCCATAAAAATTATACGATAAATTTCCGAACAAATTATTTTCCCTGTTTGTTCACAATTTAAATTTTATTCTCAATTTCTTGATGGACTACCTCAAAACGCACTGATTACAACTAAAAAAATGCAGCATGCGTGTATGAAACGAACTAACGGTATCTTCCATTAAGCACGAACCACTTAAAATTATTCATCTCATTCGATTTGAATTGCTAGCGTTTTTGCACCGAAAAAAAAACTAAGAAAAAATTATTGCACCTTTGAGGTGGTGTGAATGAACCGCTTAAGGAGCTGTTCGTGACGAACGATCGGGAAAATCGGCACTTCCCAAGTGACCAACAGAATTCGACTAAAATAAAAACAAAGCGCGTTGGGAAAAGAGGGCGCACAAATCGCTTTTTTCGTTTTCCTGTTTTCAATATTTTAGGGGAGTTGTGTTCGGTTATTTTTTATTTCCTTAAAAATCGTGTTTTATACTGAATATGTGACCGGAGCGACCGACCGATACACTATAATATGCCGAGCGTACTATTCGTGTCAGACAGCGCCTCCCGCGCCTCCTATTCGAAGTCAATCATTTGACATACACACGGGCCCGCACACAGGCGCGAAACTAAAATTCCCAACGTGACCCAACTCTATCGCACACACCGCCACCACACCGTACGAAACGCCAAATCAGCGCTGTATTAGTGCCGAATGGGGGAGCAATCTAGCAACAAAAATTTTACAATTTTCAACATTTTAAGGTCTCCGATTCCCGGATCCTGGGGTTGTGGCTCCCTTATCACCCTCACGACGGACGGGGACAAAAACACGCCGAACTTTTCTTCTATTTGTGTATGTATAATCAAAATGTAAATAGATTTGCGTTTTATGTACAGCATACAGCGCTGTGCGGACGTGCTTCGCCTGGTCGAAAAAAGTACAAAAACGTGGTCACACGTCCCCCGTCCACCGGGTTTGACGTTGGATTTGAGGTGATTGTGGGGGGACTTATCGCGTGCGCTCTCTTCCTACTGAGCCCCACATCAGACGCTCCACGGTGTGCACAATTGAACTCTCCTTCAACCGGTATATAGTTGCAGACGTGGGTTGTGTGGGTACCTGGGGAGCAAAGTCAGCTACCGTCCGTTATTTGGTGGGGACGGTGCATTTGCACCAATGGGAACGTTGTAATTTTTACAACGTTTGTTTTTGGCGCGCACTAGTGTGCTTTCTGGCTTGCTTCATCATCGTGGTGTGGTGTCCTCTCTTTTCGCCGTCGATTCATACTTTTCTTGACAGGTTTTTTGGAGTTCATTTTATTTGGAGCAGAGCGAATTCGCCGCGGTAACTGTCCACATATGGGAGCTTTTCTGCTCGATATTTTGCATCCACATTTCACGGAGAAGACTTGTTTCGTGACTGAATTGGCATCAAGCCAGAGATCTTGAGGGGTAAGTAAGCTGCTAGCAATAATTTCCTAGAATTGGTGTGGATTAAGAGGAGGTGTGATATGACAATTAGAGCAGGCAATTTCGAGGTAGCTGATGAATGTGTATTCACCTGTAGTCTGGGGTTATGATTATGCAGGAGCTAAAAATGTCAACTTCTTTCTTTTAGAGGTGGAAGAATAAAATTAAGCATTTATGGAGCGGTCTTGAGCTAATAGGTATGTATTTCTTTATGTTAATTACGAATTTGGTAGGAATTAAACTTGCCAAAAATATAACAGGTGATTTCGCAATTCTTTTATTTATAAATAAATAAAACTTTGGGTGATACATATGAAGAGTTTTAGTGAAAATTGCCCACTTAACTATTTTCTTTTTTAAATAAAAGAGAATCCACATATAACGGTAAGTAAGGAATGAAGTAAAAATTTGCTACTTATCAAACTTTTCTTTCTGAGTTTCACAGAGATATACAGTGATTTACAAATGTCTAGAACATTAAAGAAGAATGTAATGAATCAAGGAAAGCAGTATTGAAAATAATGTTTTTAATAATGTTTAATAATTATTGATTGGATGCCATTATTAGTGAACTAACAGTTAGTTTTTGAAAAAGCAACTTGATCTATGTATATGTGTACTTCTATTAAAAGTTATAGTTAATTGAATTATTATTATTATTGTATCTTTTATATATATATTGTATTGTATATATAAGGTAGGTTAGCTAGCGCTGCGTATTTTTGAGCCTTTAATTTATATAATGTTTTAATAAAGTGAGCCTATATACATGAAAAAAATTATTATAATTAGTGGAAGAGGCTTGAAGCGAGAGGCCTCTAATCATTGCGACCATAATAGATCTATTGTGATATGATGACCCATTTGAAACATCCCGTTGCAACCTGAGGTCCTTAATAAAGCCCAAAGTCTTCTTGGGGGCCACGATTGCAACATCCTTTGGGGAAGGGAAAGCCATTCCCAGATGCCTAAATTTTAAGCGGCCGATAGCTTCACATTAGCAGAGAATATGTTTTACGGTTTCTTCTTCTTCTAAGCAGAAGCGACAGGTTTCCTCTGTTGCCAAACCCATCTTTTTGAGGTGGCATCCTAGTGTGCAATGGCCAGAGAAAAGGTTCGTTCGAATCCTTACACCCATTTTGTTTAGAATGAAGAGTTGCTTGGTCCTCTGCTGCGAATAAGTTATAAACTTTTTCGCCTGTCTCAGACCTGGGAGGTTTTCCCCAATATAATAATTTGGTTCTGTCCTCCCTGAGTCTGAGTCTGGATTTGATGTGGCGTTTTGGATAGCCACTGAACGGTTCAGAACGCAGAGTTCCATAGCGTGGATTCCAGCCTGCAATACAGTGGATGGGTACAGGTACTAATGGCTTTAGAAATTCTAAAGTTTGGCTCATATACACCAGCCCCTGTCCCATTATCTAAGCATGATCTATCTGAGAAAGAAAAAAAACTAATGTCATTTTAAATTAGGGCCAGGTGGACTCCAAATTTAGAAAATTCATGAAAAATAGATCCAAGTGCAATTGAGAAGTCGGATTTTCAAATAATGTTTTTTATTTACCCTTTAATGAGTATACGTCAAAAAACAAAGGTAAATGGAGGTATGTTGTCACATTTGTAATGTAATCTGGGTGTTTCTTAACACGTTCCCTGCCACGTGTTAAAGTAACTTAAACGTATATGAGAGAGTTACTCTCAGTGATTAAAGTCCGGCAGGAAACGTGTTAAGGTTCAGTACCAGTTCTGATTCACTTTGTATTTCCCATAACAGATATAGGTGACCATATATTATAAATTTACCGATGACGCTATGCTGTATAAATCAGGAAAGTACATTGCTGATGCAACAATAAAAATAAATAATAATCCAAGCTAATTAAATGAGTTATTGAAAATTAACAAATTTATGTTATTTGTAGAGAAATCAAAATGGACTGTTGTGTAGAATATAGGAATTTATTAAGGAAATTTAAGCGCACTTAAATATTTGTGACAAAATCTAGAAAGAGGTCAAAAGATAAAGTATTTAAGTTATATTATCCATGCAAATGTAATGTAAACTGCTTTTATAAGAAAGTTTCCAAGAGAGTTGGTATAGGAAACAGTCTTGAAAGAAAACTGAGCACTGCAGAAAATTAACGGGTACATTAGCATTGTGATTTACTGGGACAACATTAAGCTAGATCTTGTTTCGATGAAGTGTGCATAATAAAATTCTTTTACACTATGTGGATTAATACTAAAGTATCTGGAGATCTTTATAACTTTTAACAGGGATTCCTATTTCACCGGCTTATCGCTTGTTTGGCGTTGCGGAAGGCTTATGGAGCTTATTGGTCAATTGTGTCTTCAGATCATTTCATCGTTTGTTAAATACTGATCAGCCTTCGTGGCTTTTACATGGGCTGGGGTGCTCATGAGTGCTGACTCTTTATGACTACAGTGATAGATTTACCACCATTTGAGGCAACATTTTACAATCTACTACTCTATAACTTTGTGCGAACACTTCACGACCATTTTATTAACATTATGATTTTATGAAAAATCCAATGTCCTAAAAATTTCGTTGATGTAAACGTAACCATTACATTTCACTCCATCATGACCATGATTTCCAATTTACGTACGTGAAGGTGAATTTTACGGCTAATACCAATAGTGAAAATCTGAGCCTCCTCCAGAACTTATAAAAGACTTTCATAATTTTGGACAAGAACTATGTGAAAAATAATAATAATCGTAGAGTTATATTTTTAGAAATTAACACGTTGAGCGTGTGATCTCCATTTTTAAACCCTCTCAGGAAAAATACATTTTAACACATAATTCTCTCACGAATGCTTTTGTATGAATTGTGGCATTCAACGTGTTAATTGCCATTGTTTTGTAGTGAGTATTAAGACCTGTTTGCACTCATATAAATTTTCAAAGCTAACAAATTGGGAAACATGTTGGGAACAATTTTTACTAATGGAAACGTTCATCGAAAATTGAGGATTCTTGTCGGAAACATGTTGAGAGTTGGCTGAGTAAAGTCACACATTTTTGTTGTGCTGATTTCGGTTTTCATATGAAAACATTCAAGCCGGTAACAAAGTGGGCAGTTTCTTTTGCGAAATGATATTGATTCTCAACAAATTAACAAGAAGCTGCTCGAAATGTTGACAAAATTTATATATGGCTTTATATAGATATCCAATGTGCAGAGTAATTTTTTATTAAATCTACTGCCCAAGGGAGTAATCTATGAATATCAGGAGAAGATTTATCACTTTTTCTTCACCACGAAGGGTGCTAGCTGCTAATGTTAATCTGGTAAGCTAAAATTCAGCAACCAATTTTGAGCAAGGTCTCGATTGGTCAATTACTTCACGAAGCATACTGCCTTTCGGAGTAAAGGCCTAACCAGAAACAACTGACTAATCAGATGATAGTAGTAAGTACCTACCTACTTATTATATTTTTCCTTAAATCTATTCTATTTGGAAAAACTTTACTTTACTACAAAAAATGTAATTAAATAAAACTACAAATGAGACCTTAAAACCACGGTTTAAGGCCTAACCAGAATCTGCGTAAAAAACGTATGCCAGCATATGCAGATGCACGAGCAAGTGCATTTCATCATAGCAACACACAGTAGGAATATAGGCTCAACTATAATAGACATAACATAACATAAAGCTTGACAGAAGTCTGTTGCGAACACAGCTAAAGCAGTGATCCAAACCATAATTGACATACTGTGACATACCATTCTTCGTTAAACATTCGTTAACATAAGGCTGTGCGGTTCAAAGCGCATTTGACATAGTGACATAAAGACATAACATCACTCTAGCTGAGGATGTTTTTCACTGGAGGTACACTGGGCACTTTTGAGAAAAACTTGATCAATATTGTGCATGGTTACAAATGTTTTTATGATAAAACAAATTCGTCCTACCAAAATACAATTTAATATTCCCTATGTCAATATGTCGTTATGGTTCCCTTATGTTTATGTTTGACATTCGTTGTTTTTCTTATGTTATGTTATGTCTATTATACTTGGGCCTTATGAGCCTTTCGTCAAATTAAACTACGTTTGTGTGGGTGTATCGTCAATTATGCATATGCCAGCATTCTTTAAGGCAGGAACACACTCAAAAAGCGAACTTCTCAAGGCTTCCTCGCGGTTAGCTTTGAAGCTTTCCTTACGGAATATAAAACCAAATAGTGTTAAAACCAGGTGTTGTCATTCTTTTGAATACATCAAATACCTATTCGTAGACACGGGTGCATTTGTGAAATTTTGTAATTTTCGGAGTTTTGGCAATTAAATGAAATATTTTGTGTGATTTAGAAATTTTTTAATTTGCTTACAACAAAACTGGTAGGAGCAGCGCTGACAAACAAGTGACACTTCCATGCCTCAAAGGATAAAATTTCAAACGTTACACAAAGCCTGCCTCGCGACTCTCTTGCGAGGACACCTCGGGGCTTGGTTTTGTGTTACCACATTGAAAAGCATTTGTAGAAAATTTTGCCAAGGCCAAGCTTTGAGGAAGCCTCAAGGCCTGATTGTGTTTTCGCCTTTATACACATTTTGTTTTTATACAAATTTTTGCTAATTTTTCTACTTTTCTACAGGCAAAAAAGAGGACTATCATTGTTAGATTTATCATGGAATTGTCACAGGCCACCAGATCTGATTGAAATAATGCGTGAAAAACCCTTCCCAGGTGAGTTTTTAATGCAAAGCCAATGCTTGTTTACTTGCATGTTTGTATGCGAATTACAGGTGTTAGGCAGATAAGCTTGCTATCATGTTGTGTTAATTATATTCTTTATCATGTGTGCATGCCTTTATTGATGCGGGGTTGAGGTTCGCATGAAATTTGATTGGTTTTTATATCGTCGTACTGTCGTATTTTGTAGTCTCGTTGGTCGTCTTTCTCAGTTTGCTTTGTAGAAAGGATCTGTTTTATTTTTTATTTCAGGGGACTTCAGCGTTCGATGGAACAAGGATTAAAGAGTGAGCTGGAGTGATTTTTTAGGAAATGAATGCCGATGTTGGGGCTTGTAATAATTTTTTACCAATTTGATTTTCTGCCGAAATATCTGTTAATTAGGTACTTACTCTAATTTAATAGTAATAAAGAAAACACATAACTTAGAACAAGATATATAGGTATTAAACCTCTTCGCCTGTCTTAGACTTGGATAATCATTCCAGTATTCTTCCTTGGCCCTTGCTTCCCCTCTATGGAGACTTTTCCATATTTGACTTTTTGAATATCTTCAGAAAGGTTTGGGCCCAATAAATAGTGAACCTTTATAATTCGGTCTACAGTTTCGTTTCTTTCAAAACCTGTTTTGTTGTGCTTGTCCCACACAAGCTACAACAGGTGTTTGAGGCTGACTGACATTAATCGATATTAATGTGTGCGTAAAGCCCTATGGGGTGGATCTCCGCTCGGAAAATGGTTGCGAAAGTTTGGTGCTATTTTGAGGTTTTATGATTTGAACCATAAATCCATATCCTGTGTTTTCTTCAATCCTAGATCCGTCTGTGTACCAGATAAGGCTTCCCCTTTTGAAATTCATGTCATTGGAGTCCCTGTAGATCACTAAGGATCACTTTGAGTGCGAAGTCGATATTGTGCTTTATTAGCATAACATCCAGCAGAGATACCGAGTCTTTCTCAAATTCTTTAAGACGTATAAGGTTGCCGTCCTTTGCAGTCTGATGGCACTTAGTGCAGCCTTTCGCTCTACATGAAGATGTATATGGTAAGATGCCCATTAGTGCCTGTGCAGCTGTCTGTTCCATTTTTGGCCATCATTCCGGGGTAGTGTTAGTTACCATGGGTCTTATTATAGTGAGGTATAACCATAAAATCTCTCTTGAATTAAGCCCTCAGGCTGTACCAAAAAGCCGTTTGCGCGTTTATAAGGTCTTTGTAGTATTATTTAGTACCCTTTTTAAGTGAGGGTTCCAGGTAAATCTTTGATAAAGCATGAGGCGAATATGTTTGACTTCTGAGAATCCTATAACTATTCTCCTTAAGGTAAGAGTTCTCAAGTTGAGATTCCTCCTTTTTGTGAAAGAAATTTTCTGATCGTTCTTTCCCTTAAAGGTATACGGTATAGGTCTTCTTACTTTCTCATATTGCCTTCTATATATGTTCTTCTTATGGACCTACTCAATTCTTCGCCCCTTTTCCTTTCTTCTTTTTTGAATTGATTATAAAGTCTTCTAGCTTTAGTTCTTAGTGTTTTCGGCTTCCCTCTCCACCAAGGTACATATTCCTTTAGACGTCTTTGTGTTTTACAGGGCAGCTTGCTTTATAAGATACTATGATTAGATTTGAGCAAATATTATTATTTAAAGGAATAACAGGTTCGCTACTAATATATATATATATATATATATACATGAAGATTTTAAGCTCTCTCTTACTAAATCTCTTTTTGCATATCTTTTTCTCAGAAGCGGTTCCGGAACGCCTCGATGATTACGAAGTGGGTCGATGCTCGCACGGCATTCATATGCTAATGCAACTAGCATGAGGTCTTAAAAATCTGTTACACTTTATTTCCTTTACATATTTTTAAAAAGATAAAATCAATTTTTATTTCTTTTCTTTTAAGTAAAATTACGTCCTTATCTTCGTAGACAATTTTTTGATGATGATCGGAATGGTGTGCAGTTGAACTAAGCACAAAAACTTATGTTTTTATTTTCTGTATGATATTCGGAGATCGAATATGGAGCTGTTTTATGAAATGATGATCTCATGACTATATTGAACGTTCGGAAAAGTCATTTTGTTTCCTAAAAATTTTCTAAAAAATATCAGTTATATATAAGTTTTTGTTTTTATGCAAAACCCCTATATTTTTTTGGACGACTGAGTCTAAAGATCATCTTAAAATTAAGTCAATCGAATAAAAACTGTGGAAGTTGCGATGTACGCCGAATTAAAAAAAAATCATGTACATCCCTAACATCTGTACGCATACACAGAAATTATTTGCTCTCTTTTCAAAGGGTTCTTTCTAGAGTTGAATTCTCTGCTTTATACCAAAATGAGCCAACGTACTGCGCCGATTGTAACCGACTGTACAATCGTAAAAACCAAAATTCGTATTTTTTGAAGTTCCAGATTGACGTTAGGTCTTAACTCTCCAATAGTCTCGCTCTAAATTTCGCGCGAACTTTTAATGTCTTAGACCGACACAATGCAGGTTTTTTCAATTTTATGAGTAGAAATAAACTGAAATACTTTTGAGGAATCTTATTACAAAAATATACCCGACCAATGTAATGGTGATAATTTTCGTTGAAAGAAGACCTTATTGCCATTCTTTCTGTTCTTTTTGAATTTTTTAGTTAATATTTCAAATATGGTCTGCGACAGGAATTTTTAACTCTCTTTTAAGTTTTGTTAAAGAAAGTTGAAAAAAGAAAAAAAGCCAGTGTTATATTTCTGAGATTTTTATTTTGTCTGTGGGCCACTACTTTCTATCTGTGCCAAATTTCAAATTATACGTAAAATAGTTTCAGAGAAAATCCCGTGTGGCAGACGGACGGACAGACATAGAAGAGATGCCATAAGTGTTCCGTTTTGTCAGTTTTGTTATAAAACACTAAAAAATTATGCAACCATTTTTACATGTAAAACTGAAGTTTATTTGGAAAAGTTTTTTGAAAAAGTTGTCATTTATTTGAAATAGTTGCCGCTGATTTCGATTTGGTTGGTCTTGTCCATGAAACTGTACTTCACACGCGGCAGCTCTACTTGGTCAGGAACAGTTTACTTTAGAAGAATCTCTAGCTATAAGAGAAAACTGAATTCTGAGGTGGGCATAATCTGAATCCTATGTTATTTAAGTCAACATTATTGCTAAAAACGTTATTTGTTATTTTAGCCTAGATATAGTGCTTCTTTCCCTTGGAAGAACGGAGTGGTTGAGAAGGCTAAAACGTATTCTGAGCCTTGCAGTCAGTTGAGATGGTAAGTCAGTGCATGGAGCTATTCACTACGTTCATATAAGATATTTTCTTACACTGGATTACTTTTATCTAAGAAGAGGTTAGTCGAATGCTACTTTTGATCTGTGCTGTTAACGTTAATCGATTGAACGTACACCTTCAAAAATAATGAAAAAAATCATATCAAAGTATAATACCTATATTAGTTCTGATAAATACAATGAAGAAGAAGAAGAATTATATAATCAAGCGTGTGATACCAAATTTCATCTCTAAGCAGTTCTCATAGGTTCCATTTATTGGTACTTCGGGCCATAACTTACTAGCAGAAAAATTGCCTTTCACCACACACATGTGTGGACAGGAAACTTATCACAATTTTTATAGAATTCAAAAATTTCAAAAAAGTCACACTTGGAGTGTTCAAGTCACCCTGGCGTCATGTTCAATTAAATTAAACCCCCCCCCCACCATTGACAAGGGGTGGTGGAAGGCTTTGAGAAACTCAAGTAAATTTTTATCTCTATTCCTTCACAATTGAATAGGAAAAAAGGGAAAATTCTGTGAATTCAAAACGCACACAAAGTGAGGAAGAAATGAAAAGCTCACCCAGTCACACTTTACGAAAGCACAATGAAATGCTGCCCGACACCCCTCGCGTTCTTGAAAGTCCAACCATTCTTGACTTTCAGTACATCCACACCCTTTTGAATAGGCACCGGGTTCGGTTTTATGTACAGTACCATCTTGAGTATCCCCACACGGGCGAGGGTAGAAATATGATTCAGGACTTAAAACATAAAAAATGGGGCCCGGATTTATGCCTCTGCCCATATTTCCCTATGAATCCTGTAAAACGGTTTTTTATTGGGCAATTCCGGGCGCATGTCTCCGCATAAAACAGGGACGCATGTCGTTCTACGTTGGCTGCGAGAAGAAAAAGTGTTTTCTTTATTTTCTTTACTACGGCCTCCACCACCTGGCCCCCATTGCCCCCTTTGAATTTCTCTTATTTTTAGATTTATGAAAAACAATTTTTCACAAAGTACACACAAATGTCTGGGAACATACACGGGTGAGCTACAGCGAGGATACCCAGGGTCCAGGAGAATTTTAATGCTCCACTGTTGGCGTTCTACATATGTAAGTGGGGGAGGAGGGGGAAATGTGGGAGCACTCGTTTTCCCATGGAATGGGGCTTTTGTTGAATGCTCCGAGAAAATTATTTTTTAAATATTTATGGAGCTGGCGTTCTCGTTATTGAAATTAAACTGAAAATATTTATGAAGTGGATTGATTGGTTCACGACCGGACCGTGCAAGAAACAATTTCATGTGGAATAGAAAATTTGTTTGCTTCTATGAATTTCCCTCGGTTGTTATGGAATGACTTTTGAATGCTCCCGGCAGGGTCATTTCCGTTTTGAGTATCTACTTTTCGTAATTTTGAAGTAAATTTATTTCAAAGGATTTGTAACAATTTTCAAGTATTTTAATGTAGTCAATACAGATATTCTCCTGGTTAATTTAAGGAGGATTAAGATCATTTAATATATGCAAATTAACCAAAAAATTTATAGGCTTTGCTTTGAATGTCAACACCAAATCACAGTCTTGAGTATAGAATGGATGCGCAGTGCAGTTGTATTCGCTGTCCATTTTGGTGCCTTTAATGCCAAAATAATAGTTTTGAAAAACTCATTCCAGTTTGAAAAGTTTAATAAAAATAAAAATAAATAAATAAAACAAAAGTAATTTTTAATGTTTTCATGTGAAAAATTTACTTTTAATTAGATGTGAAATTAAACTTTTAAAAAAACAAAGAGCTGTCTAATAAAATAAATAAAAATAATTAAAAGAAATTTTATAAAAAGTTTTAATTTAATGGAAGCGAAGAATTTTTGACAACGTCCTAAAAACAAGAAAAACTTTTGGTTTTTAGATTTTCATTTGGGTTACTACATATATAAGGCAAACAGGCATCGACTTTTCGTACGCCCATCATAGTTTGAAAGTTCTCCGAAATTTTTGTAGTTGTGTTATCATCATATAGTAGCCAGTGATGGGCGTTTTTACGCGTAGATTTGTATTGTTTACACTCCGGACTAAACAATGCGTAGATAATGTAGATAATGTATTATCTACGTAGACAACGTAAACTTTTGGTAGACAAAGGCCCTATTGATATGCTTACTATGTAGCGCAGCTGATTTTGTCAAGCTTATTTAAAAAAGGCGGTTTTCTGCACTGAATAGTTGATTTATACGGCGCAAGTTGTGTATTATTTTCATGCTAAATATCACGCTTTAACTGGCCTTTGTGTCTTTGCTGTACGTATTTCTTAACTAAAGAAATAAGACTAACTAGGAAAATGGTTATGTCAAAAGCATATTTGGCACAGTTTGCTATTTTAGTTCTGCTAAACTTTATTCATATAAACAGGATAATTATAAACAATGCAACAATGCGAATGATATGACAGAACTTAAGACAAAAAATCCATCACAATCTTATAGCCTTCCGAGTCCAGTGAAGAAATTGTCTTTAAAATATATTTTTAAATTTACAGTCAAAAGAGATAACGCTATCTTGAGCACAAAGAACATGCAGCTATAGTAAACAAAACTGATGTGCATGCTTTGGTAGATACTATCTCAAAGTACTACAATACTAGTGTACGATATGGATCTGCTTTAAACAGGGCCTAATACCCTGGACAGACTATCTCCATAATGACTTCATTTGGAATGAATTCCTTTGAAAAAATCAAGAATAACCGAAAGTAGAAATTTTCCAATTGCTTTGTAGTAAAATATTTTAAAACTGTCATTGAATATCAAGAGAACATGAAAAATTTATCAAACCTGCAGATGAAAAAGCGATATACATTCAAAATTTTGCACACTCTTATAATGGTCGCGTTTTATATATATACATATTAAAAATATATTAATCTATTATTTCTGAATCAGTTAGGGAAGAAACAATAGCTGTCCCCTTAGGACAAATCATTCCCCTTAGAACTTCATGGACAAATCGGCAGTTCCTTTGTGTTGCTATATTTTCTAGATTTCCTCACAAATTAAGCCTATCTAATTTTAATAATCTTTTTTTTCAGTAAAATAGTAATCGCAATTTGGCAAATCCTTTCCAGAATTCCTATAACTTACCTACGCCATTCCAGAAGTTATAACTAATATTAATACAAATACTTTTCCACTATTACAGCAAGAAAATTAGGAGAATTTTTAAAATCTTATCTAATCCTCTTTGTTCTCTATGGTGTAAAAAATACTTAAATCAGGAAATGTAACAGTCTAAGTATTGCGTATAAAATACATGCCGCTAAATAATTCTCAAATCCTCAGAAAACTGCCTTTCATTTTTTATAATTCTCACATCTATGTATCCCCCCCCCTATCTTTGAATTGTAATAATGAGATTACGAATATCAATTTCTATTTCAATTTTTCAATTTTAGTATTGAAAACAGAGTTTTTCTACCAATATGGGCAGTTCTACTAGAAATTTGTACGCTTTATGAAAATCAAAAAAACGCTATAACTGAAATTGAATTAAAATCGACATAAATAAAACAAAGGTTCTTATGGTTTTTTAATTTGAAAGTTTCTTATATGTATAGGGTAGACCATATACGGTAAGGGCCAGCGACAGGTTACGGTAATACATGGCCCTCTCCAGAGAGAAGGACAATAAAAACTATTAGAAGAGATAAATGAGCAGTTGCGTCATTTCCGAGGGCGAGGAGATTCATGTTCTTGGGTACGTTTATTTTCAGTTAACGCCCTGTAGTGTTTTTAATATAGGCTTTATGAAGCCTGTTATAATGGGATTTGATAAAGAACCCTTCAGCCTTTTCACGAGTCCTCGACCGCCCTCTCCTTTTCTCCTATCACGACTTAAAACTTCAAAAAGTGGCGAAATTTTCAACTTTTTTTCGAATTTTACTAAATTTTCGGCTTCCATTTTAATTTGATATCCGTAAGTACCTACCCACAACTACCTACTGTTGTGAGGCTATGCGACATTCTTTACCTGAACTTAATCCCCTGTAAATTTAAGGATAGTTATGTGGGAACAGTATCCTGGAAAATGTGTGATCTAAGAGGAATGAATGAGCTAAAAAAATTGAATGTTTGATTTTAGATCCCTTTATTGTTTTCACCACTTTGCCCTAGACGCACTCTATTCCTAATGAATAATTGAAATTACCTTATTAACAAACAACAGAATAGGCTATCGAGATATTTGGAAATATCCCTCAAAGTGAGAATTTTTGTAAGTAATACAGATAAAGTTTTTGATTAATATTTTTGAATTTAAAGGTCACATCTCAGTAGCACTTTTAAGTAGTTACTCATAAGCAAGATTCCTAATTAAAATGCTTAGTTACTATAATTGATCGAATACATGACGAGAAGAAGTCAATGTCATCGATATACCGACGTTTTGATATCTGCTGCATGGGTGGGATATCGGGGATAGCAGTCAAGCGAAAAACCGATACGCATTTTGATATTTGATGCAACACAAAATGTAGCATAAAACTTCATTTTCACAAAAACAAATTTGTTGTTCCTAGCGAGATTTCTGACTTAGCTTATATTCTATGATATTACTCTCACAGTATCTTTCATGTGACTAGACTAAGATGATGGTAGGCAAATACGAATGCCTGACATTAATATATTTTGGACCATTTTCGATAATACAAAGAAGCGTATTTTGGATTGACCTTTATTTTTTTAAAATTACAGTAACATTCAAAAAAGAGAATTGAAATAAATTTTTCCACTCATTTTGACGTCTTTGTTATGCTGAAATAATCCCATAATGGTTGAAAAGTATATTTTCCAACCGTTATAATGTTCAGATTCTCACATAACTCAGTCAGTGACAAACTAGTTATTCTAGCAAATCAGTTAAACGTTTACTTAAGCAAAAACTGACACCAACCATAAACTACAAATCGTCGTAGGTGATCTAATCGAGTGTGCTGGAATATCTTCTTTAAATCTCATCAGCATTCAACTGGAAGGAATGGGAAGTTTCAACGCAAATCTCTTAAAACCGGAACCCGTAAACGTTGGACAGAATATGCAATCGATCGTCCATCATTGAAACGAATTCGCTTTAACCAAGCCAAGACGAAATGAATGCGATTGTAGCCGCCCTGTCGCAGGCATTCACATCACAAGCCGCAATAGATCTTCCAACGGAGCAATGTACTTGGATACTGCTGAATACTGACTACTTGAGTAATCCAAGAATCCGTCGATGATGTGAAGTGGACGCCTCTCTCATCGGCTCAATGGCCGACGGAATTGACCACTGGCCGGCCGGCTCGGCTTGCTAGATGCCGCGTGAATAAGAACACAATAAATAAGTAATGATCTCTGGCATCTCGCACTTAACCCAACAAAAACTAATCAGGATGCCATTTTCTGGTGGGACTGGTTTTTCCTTTCGAGCGATTTTTCTTTTGTTTTTCACTGGGATGTGCGACAAGCTTTATATACCCACTAACTTTGCCTAAGTTGGGACCGCATTTTTGAAGCCGTCATACAATTTTTTTTGGAATCAAAAGCATTTCTGTGTGATTGTACGCAAGTAAGGCAATTATTTAGCTACGTTTCTTCACCTTAGCACAGGGTAGAATAGTTTTTGCATATGGGTATCGAGGACACTGTCAGGCTGCTTCACAGTGAAACAGAATTTATTTAAAATTTGGTTTTATTTCTATCCTTTTCCATTAGAAGGTCCTGGAGTGAGATGTGTACGTGTATGAGAAAAATGTAAAAGAGAAATTGTAATAATTTGCTTTGAAATATTTTTAAGCGCATGAGAAATTGATCCAATTTTCAACTAACAAGGAAAGGTTTTGAAGTGTCTGCCTCCGACTTTCTTAAAGTTTTAATATCTTATGCGGGTACAAAAAGAGTGACCCGTATTTTTTATATTTTCTCTGAAAGGGTTAGTGATAAAAATGGCCAAACTTGGGTATACCTCTCTTCTTCTTTTTACGCTATGGCAAGCATTTTCAAAATTCAAAATGCATTTGATAAAAGGCACTCCAAACAAAAAAACGGACCAAATTCACGCACCATTCCCTTGAGATAAATAGGAAAAAACTATTACAAATATTCCTAATTTCTTTGAGCCTTAAAAGTACCGTGAAGCGTAATGAAACTTAGGGAAGGTATTCGTATTTTTTAGGATTTCGAAAAATAATTTAAGGAAGGTGTGGGTGGTGTTTCATCCCTTTACAATTTAGGTATGAAAATGAGTTTTTGGGCATACCTTTACTTGACTTTGAGAAAACAACAACCGAAATGTTTTCATGAGAATTCGCCTCGATTCCACCCCTTACCCCTGCCGGTAGAGTGCGGGCCAGATGAAGTAATCTGTGAAAAAGAGTTTATTGCAGGGGAATGAAAGGAGGCAGTCCATACTATCGAAACTTACCCATATTGTTGGATTTTGTGGTAATATTGGAAATGTAAATAATTTGTGAGCAATTTCGAGTCATCGTCAGTATCCACCAAGAAATAGTTTTTTTCCAGTTCTATAGTGGAAAGACTACATGGAAATTGTGTGTTTACTATGGCTAGTACGCTTGAAATAGTATAGGACTTGAATATTGGTGCTATAAGAGTACTCTTCCAATCATCGAAAAAGGTACGTGTAGGCAAATGTAGATTAAAGAAATACATTAGCGGATAGCGTAACCATTTGGAGCATTATTTGAGGGACAATTGGGATATCCCATCACAATCAGGTTTGTGATTAAAATGCGATTAGGATCCTATGTGTTGAGGTCATTATAAACTTATGTTTAAGATAATTGAAAAACCTTAATATCAATAATTTTAGATGTGTCGATATCAAGAGGCATGGTGTGCCAAAGATTTTACTATTTTTCTTAATGTTTGCTTTAGTTTTCAGCCTTTTTTATTTTTTGTATAAAACTCTATGGAGTATATCTTGCCTTAGATGATTAAAGTTCTTAATATTTGTAAGTCACTTAAGGATCGCTTCAATTTTGTATATGCCTTATTTTGAGCACTTTTCACTCTAACGCTTTCGTAACTCATTTATGATGGTTATTGATATGTACTCATTTTTTGGGCCCAAAAGGTTCAAAACCTTCGTCAATAAT